>JACXSJ010002915.1:0-34059 GCA_014851325.1 Pentalonia nigronervosa
AGTTGATACATAGGTTGCCTCACCAAAAAAATACTACCAGAACCGCCACTGGTATTTTCAACAAGCTCAAGGTGGAATGACTCCTTTGAAGGACACTGATTTTAGCGTATTACACATCACAGGGAGATAACATAGTCGTTGTTCACATATTTGCCCCTCACACAAAAATATTTACCGTAATATATTTTACAGGGAAATTTCAAAAACTTTGTCTATGATTATCCCCCTTGAGTAAAAAAATTCCCGCATTTAAAAATTACAGGGAAATTAGACACATAAAAATGGTTTTCTCCCTTAATTGAAAATATTTAATGTATACACAATAATATTTTTTTTTTTGATCAAGTTTTTAGATTTCAAACTTTTCAATATTGAAAATATTTACTGTACATACATTATTACACATCATGTTGGTTATACTGTACTTAATATTTTTATCAATTTGATATTAGATTGATGATTAGTGAATAAGTTGTTCAATTTACTTTTATGTTTAAAGTCAAACATTTTTATTTTTTTATTCAGTAACTGATGATCAGTTGTTTAATATAGTCGTGTCTTATTTTTTTCAATTAACTCGTCATTATATTAAATTATTTTACAAGTAACTGTTTAAATTTTTTTAAAAAAATGGCTTTACAAAAATTTAGCAATAATTTTTCTTCTTTAGTTCGTCAAGTTCAAATGAATCCATTAGCAGTATACCCGCAATTTTCTCAATTTTCTTCAAGATTGAAGACGTTTAAATCATTTCCAGTAAATACATCTCAGAATAAATAAAATAAAATAATCTTGTTATAGTCGTTAAATTAGAATATAATCTACATGTAAAACTCTCTATCCTATACATAAATGTTTTTCATACTAGAACATAATATATCTTTATCTGATATTAGAGTAAATAGATAAATAAATTATACAAATATTATAAATAACGATGGTGAATATTACAATAGACGATAATAATGTATTTTAGAAAGTAAACCATAATTATAATTTGTTTTTATTTTTGTTATTATTATATATATTTACTAATTGATAGATTAATCTGTTACAATATCTCAGCAAACACCAGAAACCTTTGTTCTTCAGAACTAAAATTTGTTATTGTTAGTTAGAGAAATATTATTATTTATAATTATGATATATATTATCATGATTAAATAAACAGACATGTTAACAAAATTACTCATTTTCCTTATCAATGTATTTCATAGATCATGTGTTTCAGACTTACATCCTAATACATTAGAATTATCTCGTTTATCCTAAGTTTTTACACTTCATGCATGGAATGATTATGCTAACATCTCTGTTTATTTAGTTTAAATTGTTATGATAAAAATGTTTATAAAAAATATTAATACCTTTGTAATATAACCGTGCTAGTATTATAACAACGTTATTACTGATTCTAAACAGTTTTATATTAATATAAATACTCTGAAAACCGAAGTTATGTTTAGTAAAACAATATTTAATTTTTTATTTATGTTTTTATAACACTATATATATTATTGAATTTATATTTTAAGTTGAAAAATAAAATATTATTTGAGAAAAAAAAATATATAATTTTATTATGCTTTATGTCTATGCATTAAATAATCAGTTATAATTATGATTTTCTTAAAAAATAAATTTTGATATTTAAATTCAATCATTTTTATTGTTTACCACAATCATTTATCTAAACATAGAAAAAAATGGATTCAATTGAACAAATTTTAAACAAAATACAGTTGATTGAAAAAGAAATTGAAGATTATGATGAATGTCATGCAAGATATCAAATTCAAAGAAGATTTCTTCTTAAACAAAATAAAAAAGATATAAAAAACTTAAGATATCAAATATATTTAATAAAAAAAAGAATCATTCGATCAAGAATTAATTAATGAAATGAAAAATAAAATAATATTTTTGTATGATTGTAAAGTAAAAATAATTAATTGTTTTCAAAGTCATCATATTAGTTATAATGAAATGTATAACTCTTTATGTGTACAGATAGAAAACCTTAACCATATACTAGAACAAATACAGAAATTTTGAAAACAGTTGAGATATATGTAATCATAGTTAAATTTATTTTTATAAGTTATATAAACTAATTAATTTTTATAATTATATTATTAGTCTATATCTGTAATTTATGTGTTCTATATCCATTTTTACTTGTTTCTTATTTCAACTTATTATTATCATACTCATGTTATAAAGCATATTAAATTTTTTTAACCTATTTAAATTAAATACATATATAAGTATAGTATTGTATATATTAAATAGATTTTAATATAATCTAATATTTAAAATAAATCAGGTTATGAATAACTTTATTAGTTTACAAAAAAATATGTTTATTTATTGATTTATAATAATTATTTGTTATTAATATATTTTTATTTTAAATAATACAAAGGTTTACTTAAATGTATTAATTCTATACTATCCATTACTTTTCAAAAGGACTAATAGCAAACATTACAAAATTATAAATTAAGAAATAAAAAAAAATTTATTCTAATACAAGATTTTATTATGATTTTTTCAATAATTTTTTAATGATACTATATTATTTCTATTACAGAATTTAAAAAAATGGATTCAATAATTTTTTTGAAAGAAGAAATTAGCAGAATTGAAAAACAAAGATTAAAAACGAAAAATAAACAGATAAAGATGATGTTGTTTTTAATCAAAAAATTAAAAATATAAATTAAAAAATTAAAAAAGCTCGATTGAAAAAAAACTTTTCATTCATTAAAACAACAGAAAGAATAACTCAAAGATGATATTAATTATAGGCTTTATATATCATATAAATGCGAACAAAATATTAGGAGCCGGTTAGGTTCCTTATACGACAGCCTTTATAAATTATCAATTGATGAATAATGTTGTTTTAATTGTTTATTTTTTTTTTTTTGTTGATGATAACTTATAAATAAATCTAAAAATATATATATAAAAAAACATGTATTTATTTTTCTAAGAAAATTAAAAATTTTAAGATTTTTTTAAAAACTGAATTGCTTGAAAGATATAATAATAATTTTTTTTTTTTGTTTTTTATTTGAGTTAAACGATCTATATAAATTATGTATAATAAGCTTAAGTGTTAACAAATTAAGGTTACAGCCAGAAGACATGAAGGAGAAGCCGCCTACTGGCGACACTCCAGGTCAGAATCGTATGGTTAAGTTATAGAAGTAGGTTGCGGCACCACTTTCTTTTCAATCTTTTGGAAGGGTTGCCAGGCATTGGATTGGTTAGATTTTTAGCTAGGATGTTAGGATGGTCGAAGAGAGAGTTGTGGTAACGAGAGTAGGACTTGGTAGCGGTTTCTAATACGGTGTTCATTTTTAGGTCTGAGTGTAAGGTTTGGTTGGATACGTAGAAAGGAGCCATTGTTATTAAACGAAACAATTTATTTTGGGTTATTTGAATTTTGTTTATATGTGACTATTTAGCAGAGCCCCATATTTAGATGCCATACATCCAGATGGGTTTAAGGAGAGTTTTGTATAAGTTTAGTTTAGTGTGAAGTGAAAGTTTTGATTTTGTGTTAAGGAAAAATTTAAGGGAACGAAGACGAGAGTTTAGTTTAATTTTGATATTATGAGTATGATGGGCCCAGTTTAGTTTTTTGTCAAAAAAATACCTAGGTATTTTGTGCTTGGTGAGGTTGGAATTTTGATGTTGTTAAAAGAAATTTGAGGACAAATTTGATGTTTAAGGGTAAAAGTAATGTGGCAGGATTTGGTTTCGTTTATTTTGACTTTTCAATTTCGACACCAGGATTCCAAACGAGAGAGATGAGATTGAAGTTGAATAGAAGCAGTGATTCGGTTTTCATGGGTTGAGATAGCTTTATCATTGGCGTATTCAACAACGATCGTGTGAGGAGAAGTGGGTTGATCAGCTATGAAGATGTTGAAAAGGACAGGAGCTGTAATTGCTCCTTGAGGAATTCCGGCTTCTATAGTGGATATAGACGAGAGACTTGAACGGTACCGAACAGCGAATTGACGCTTATCGAGATATGATTTAAAAAACAGATAGAAAACGCGTGGGAGGATTTTTTTAAATTTAAATAGGAGGCCAGAGTGCCATACCCTGTCGAAAGCCTGGGCGACATTGAGGAAAACAGCGTTACAGTATTTTTTTTTTCTAGAGCTGAGGAAATTATATCAGTTCACTTGGTGAATTGTGGAGTGACGATTTCGAAAACCGAATTGCGAGTTGGGAATAATTTTTGAGTTATTTATGATCGGACTAATTCGTTTGAGCACTAGCTTTTCAAGTACCTTTGAGAAGAAAGGCAGAAGACTTATAGGTTTTTATGAAGAAGGGATGTCGGGGGGCTTACCAGGTTTGGGAATGACTATAATGCTAAAGAACTTCCACTGAAGCGGGAAGTAGGATAAACGAATAATTGAATTAAAAATGTACGTAAGAAGTATTAGCGTTTTCCTTGTGAGATATTTGGCTACTTCGTAGGTTATGAGATCAAAATCGGGCATCTTACTTTTAGGGAATGTGTCAATGCAGTGTTGGACTTCTGCAGGAGAGAAGGTTTTAGGGGTAGAGTCATTTGCAAGGGGGAAAGTAAGAATTATTCAATTTCGTTGTAAAAAGCTGGGTTGTTTATATTATTATGAGGTTTAAAGATTTCGGTTAGACGAGTTTTAAAGAGATTTGCTTTTATTGAGTCCTCAATGGCCCAAGTGTTGTTAGGTTGTTTTAGGGGAGGATATGAGGGTTTTTCTTTGTGGGCTTTTTTTGTGGCTTTCCATATAGAACCATCTTTGAAGGATAGTGAGGCCATATAGTTAGTAAATGATTGGTTTCTGAAGTTCGACATCAGTCTTTTTAATTGTGTAAATAGGGAGTTTAGACGATTTTTGTCAGAGGAATATTTGATTCGTTATCATTGAGTTCTTGCGCGGCGTTTTTCGCTAATTACATGGCGTATATGAACAGGAATGTTTATGGAAAAAAGAGGGGAGAGTTGTGATATTGGGGTAGATTTCCACGCGGCTCTTTGTATCGATTGATTTAATTTGGTAATAGCGTCCTCAATATCTTCCAGAGATTTAAGTTTTATATTTAGGTTAGTGTCATAAGAAAGTTGTGACCGAAATGAGTCCCAGTTAGTGTTTTTATTTGTTAGTGAGGGTTTGAGCGATTGAATTGGTGGTGAGGCGCTTAGGGTGAGGAGGATAGTTGATTTAAGTAAAATAGTTTGAAAGGTATCATATATAACAGTTGACGATGGAGAAAGGTTAAAATTATTGAAACTTATAAAAAAAGAAAAAAGTTTGTTCATTCCTTTTAGATCTTGCTATTTACCTGGCGATACATAACTTTTATAACTATTAATAAATCAGCAATTACCTCGAGGGTAAGGGGAAACGATGTACGTTTCAACACAAACCACTATATAAATAATAACTAAACTGTAGACACATTGGGAAAAGACAAAGCTAGACAGACTATAAAATTAATTAGAATTACGTAAGATATGACCATCCGATAACAAGCCGACAATACTGGGATTATGAAGATAATAAAAAGCGGCCTCGAACAACCAGTGATTCCGAGAAATTATCTAACTAAATAGGAACGAATGAATTAAATAATATAATATCATTTTACGATATTATATTATATTACTAAAAATACTGGGAATTGAGATAATGTATGGACTAGTCGCATCCGGCGAGTTATCGCCACTCGCCGACAAAACGTGGGCAGATGTAATTTCCTTGAACTAGCGCAATCATACACGATAGAGCGAATGAGGTTAATGCTATCTTGCTAGGATGACGTAGGTACTGATAGGAGGAGTAGATAGAGAGCCAATATATAAGGGAGCCCGAATCGGCATCAATTCAGACGTCATATTACCGGGCTATAACGAGCACCTTCACGCCAGTCGATTTTCTGAAATTATAATAAACCAATCATTACAATATTAAACAGTTATTTCAATTTATTTTAACACCACGACTTCAATGTTCCTTTTCGTCCATCTCAAAGCTCGTCCTCTGATTGGTCCATAACAATCTTTTGAAACGTTTGAATACCCTGAACTTGGAACTACTAAAAAAAGTTGTAGAAACTCGAAAACTGTATCAAAATTGGAAAAACTACGATTTATTATTATTGGTTTGCAAAAAGGACGTAAAAAGTACAATAGAAAAAGATTGTAGTGTATTCGATCATTGTAAATCTAACAAACGTGAAGGTATTTTTAAAATCAATAGCTTATCCACACGATAATTTAAATTTAGATTTTACAAAAAATAATTTTACATTGCTATATGATATGTAAACATCGTTTCAAGAATCTTACTATGAAAAACGTGTGCGGAACCCAATATTAAATCCTACTACTTTTCTATCAAATGCTCCAATTATAGTTATCGTAACAGAACGATTCAACTACAGCTTCGTCGGTGGATGTCTAATTGGAAATTGAAGCATCAGAATCTCTGTCAGGTGTAACTGTTTATTGTTTATTAATTCATGATCGTATAGTAGAATATGCACCATTTACTAGAGAAGTAAGAAAACTTATGTAAATAATTTGTTATAATAAAAAAAAATGATACTTAACCAATGTTACTTAACCAAATATTCTTTTCTTAAAATAATTATTTTAGATTTATGGTTTGAAATCTAAAAACTTAATCAGAAAAAAATATTCTTGTGTATACGGTAAATATTTTTGTGTGAGGGGCAATTGTGTGGACAACGACTGTGTAATCTCCCTGTGATGTGTAATACAGTAAAATCAGTGTCCTTCAAGGGAGATATTCCTCCTTGAGCTTGTTGAAATTACCGTGTAAAAAAAACGAATTGACTCACAACATAGAAATATATACTGCTGAGGACACATCATTATTAAGGATTAAGATAATTTCGTGTTTTCTTTTATTTATAAAGTATTGAAATTGCATTTTAGTAATTTTTTGACTTCAGAATTTTACCCGATATACCACAGAATTGTATTAAATACAAATGGATAACAAGTACTAGGAGATTTTGAAAACCCAAAATGCATTTCAACTTATTGTGATAGTTGTCTGCTATAGGTATAGCTTTTAAATTGCTGTCAAAATTGAAAAAAAAAATGTATTATTCTTACAAAGTGTATTTATTTAATTATAATAATCATATGCTGACAATATTAATAGTACAAAATAATACTGACAATTTATATAATTTAAAATTATAATAAGAAAAAATACATAATATTTTATTTTCTTTTGACAGTATAGTAGTACATAGAATATGGTACCTACATTAAACAGTTGGAGTAGGTTATATTATCTTAGAAATTACTCTCCTATAATAGTATCAAGTTAGTTTATGTAACTATGATAACTTCGTGTATGTATAACATAATGGTTTTGACGGAAAAACTCCATTAGTTATACATCAATAATGCATAAATATTTTTTTAACGTAGCATACATAATGTTACTCTTAAATTTCAAGTATAAATATCCACAATAAAACATAAGGAATTTGTTTTTTGGCGAGTTGTATTGTTGGAAAAATATATATTTAAATAATAAGACAAAATTAATATTAGAATTGTAAAAGCTTTATTTTGGTTAAAATATTGTATTATTTTGGCACTTCTTTTTTAGAACCGAAACATTCATACACCTTAATACATTATACAGGCAACAACTAAAAACTTTCCAATATTTTAATTCATAATATAACTAAATAGAGGTTTCTGAAATGGCTTGTAAAAAACATGGGGAAATCGCCATTAATGTTTATTAAAATATACATAATGTTAACATTCTAGACCAGGGATGGCAAATCCATGGCAAGCAAAAAAAAAAAAAACTGTGAGCACTCAAAAAATAAAAATATTTATATTTTATTTTATTTTTAACAATATTCAACATTACAATGCTAATACATTTTTACTATTGTTGAACATTTTATTACATATTTTATTATAATATATTTCATAATTTAATAGCACGCTCCAAAAAAAAAAAAAAGGTAATTTTTGACACGTAGCATCAGTAAAATTTGCCGCCCCTGTCCTAGACTGTGAAAATTATTTCATTTCAAGTATAAGTAGGTAAATCATTTTTAATATACCTATATCAACTTAAAAATAATATTCCAGGTTATTTTTAATACTTAAAGCTAGTAAGTATAGCCTAACGTAACATTAAAGTAAATTATGTCAATTTCGATATAATTGATTTCGTAGGTACAACTGCGATCACATTGCTAAAGATTAATGAAAACAAAAGTGTAAAACTATATAATTTAAAACAAATTTAATTTCCAAAGTACTAAAATAAAATATGTCGAAATGTTTATAAAAAACCTTCGATTTACAATTTTTTTTTCTACTTTGCATATAAATGTAAATCAAATAGGTAGGTTACATATTGTTGGTGAATCAAATCCAAAGCAGTTTTATGATTTCAATAAAACTGAATCAAATACCTACTTGCATTTGCAAGACATGAATATATAATATTTATATAAAGGTAAATGAACCAAAGATAAATTTTTAAAAAAAAGAAATTATAATCATAATTTATTCATAATACATGCTAATTGGACATTGATTATGTGTGTACAACGATTGCACGAAGTGCTTTTAAAAGATCTATGAACTAAGAACAAGAATTTAAATGGTCATGAAGATACTTAGAAATGGAAATCAAATGTTAAATTTTTATACTGGACAATGAAACATAATTCTGAAAAAGAATTTACAACTTTAAAACATTATATTTTTATTTTGTTTTATTCTTGTTTAATTTAGATTGTATAAAACGATACAGGATAGATTTACCGATTGTAGGTATTGTTTAATTACATATTACTTATTGATATTAAGGTTCTTAGTATTTTATAGTTGTCTTTGGTTTGTATGATAATAATTTAAAATACTTAATACAATTTATAATTTGTTTACTCGACATTGCATTTGGCATTTTATTATTATACCAATCTATGATTTGAAATTGCAATTACTACAAAAATTTAATTTAAGTTGTCAGAGCATAGCAGGAACCTTATGCGACTTTTTGCTTAAATTTTGTGACCTACCATGTTATAAAGTGGTTCTATCAACAAACAAAATTAAATTAATGATTTTTTGAACTGTAAATCAAATGGTTAACCAATCAACAATTATAAATATATATTTATAGGTATATCTTATGCTTTAGTATTGTAATATTTTTGTCTTTGTTTATATTTTGTAATGTAGTGTGTAGAGTGTTTTAGAATGACTCAAATAATTGGTCATCAACATTGTCACAGTATTAATGACGAAGTTTTATGAGTCAATTTTTTACAAGAACGTAATTTGTTGACCAAATTAAAATCAATAAAATATATTAAAAGGTAAAAATGATATGGTATGCATGGAAAACTGAAGAGAAAACCTATGTGAAGAACAAAAAAAGAATCTGACATTAATATAATATTTTCACTAAAATGTTTATATTTGTCGATTTAAATGGGAAATTTAACAGTCGATTAAACTTAACAGAAAATTAATATAGTTTTGGATACATTAAATTTATATTATTCAAAACGTTAAACTCACTGGTCGGACTAGAATCACTTCGAAGGATTAAAACAATTTACATAGAGATGTGCATGCCAAAAATGTCAATCAAATGGGTAAAATGGGTGGATCAAATACATCATACAAATATATGAATAGCAGTTTCAGGGTAAACATAAATATAGTCGCGGTGATTGCAAGTTTCCAGGTAATTCAAATTCCCATAATAAAATTATTTAAATTCTAACACTAAGAGTAATGGTAATAATAATTTAAAGAAAAATTAAACGAGTTTTAAGAAGCTAGTGTTAGAGACATGATAGTTGTATTTTAAAAAAAGTGATTTTTATGGTATAAAAGTGTTATGACAAACGTAAAAGCATATGGGTAGAAACCCATTAAAATGGCTAAAGTATATATTGAATCTACCATGCATATCAATGAATAGAGGACATATTTTTGTCTTAAACATTATGGTTAGGTAACAAGTTTGGGCATTTTAATAAGAAATAGTGTACCATCATTAGTGTTTTATTAACTCACAAACTAATACCCACACCCAGGCAATGAATCATTGTGTAAAATTACCAAGATCCATTGTAATATTAAACTTAACAGAGTAATATTATTGCTGTACCGGCAATTTAAAGAGAATGGTTGCAAAGTCTCTACGCCAACAAATAAACTATGTTTGAGCGTAATTCGTGGATATGCTATCAGTATTTTATAATTAAGAAAATTATTGACAAATTTTAAAGTAGAATTTTTTATATATGTTCTTGTAGGTCATATCATACGATTCATATGTTTTCAAAAGTATATGTACTAAATATACAAATTATAAGTATACTCCACTAAAACGTTGATGGTAGGTCATATTTAGCGGTTGGTTATATACTTAAATATTAGGTCGGTCCCATTATGTCACAATTAATAAATAATAGAGGCGTTACATTATAAAAATCGTAAATTATAAGGTTTATATCGTATAATATTATCTAGGGCGTAATTTTTGAGTTAACCTAGAAATATTTATATTAAAAACGTCAAAATTGTATTACACATTATTTTCAAATATGAAACTGAAAACCTTGATGTGTTATTAATCTCTTTTGTGAATTATGCTACTTACAGTTTTATTAAAGTTAACAAAATATTATCTAGATATGATAAAGATATTTTTATGAATAATTATCTATATATACTCTGTTTAACTTTACGCACTCGGTGGTGACCAGTCAGGTCCGCAGCCAGACTAAATCTTCTGGTGGGGCAAAACAAATTTTAGTGAGGTGGGGGGGGGCATTAGAAGAAATAATAGTTTTGCTATTTTTAATTTATTAATAGTGCTGTACTTATCTATCTGAAATCTATTAATATCTTTATCATCCACTTGTCCATAACTAAACATATTTAAAAAATATTTGAGGGCTTACAATAACAATTTTTTATTAAAAATATAAAATAAATAATACTTCGAATTGAAATAATAAAATTTACATTAAAGTGTATATAAATATTGAATATTTTTTTTTAGAATTTACCAATTTTTTTTTTTTAAATGAATACAGTTTAAAAATTTTTATAATTTTGCTCGTTGAATTCCATTAATAATATGTCCAAATTTGAGTTTTCAATTCGTTTGGACTCGGATGCTAATAAAACCAAGTCGAAAATCCGGTCATGTTTCATTAATTTCCTTTAAGGATTTTCAAGTCAGGTCAAGCAGGAAAATGTTGATTCACAAACTGCTGAACTATATTCAAATACTTCAACTGCTGCTATTATTTCAAATGTAGCTTTAATTGCTTTACGTTGTAGACAAAGTTCTAACAAAATTAGAATAGATCTATTATTTTATTTTAAACAGTTTTTACATAAATTTTTACTTTTTTGAAAGGAATATTAATATTAAGATCCTTAAATATTTCTAGATCGTCGTAATTTGTTTATGTTAGAAACAGCTATAATAAGTTCATAAATTTTTTCAAAACGACATTTCGTTTCAGATTTAATTATGTCAACAATTTCATAAAAGGTACGTAATAACAAATTACTAATATCGTTTTCGACAGATGATTTACTTAAAATATAATTATTAAAATTTGTAAGAGTACTTTTTTTACGTTATTGAGTTTCAGTTTTGGTTTTGGATAATACATTTTACAATCTTTTAAAACTTTTTTAAACACTCCTTCATTTTTTTATTGTTTAAAGCTATTAATCAAAGGTTTAAAAGTGATCAAGCAATTCCTGTTATCACATCCCTCACCTTTCACCGAGAAGAGAAGCCTATTATATAATGAAGCTACGCCCTAACATTTGACCCATAACATGTCTTAAGTTAAACAGAGTATAGATTTAGATAAAGTAATAAGAATAATACATTTTTAATCTAGATAAATATAATAATATTTTCTGATAAACAAAATAATAGTACCTAATTACGTAATTTATTAAGTACCTAATAGATTAATGTAATATAGTATAGTTTAGGTTAAGTTAGGAATAAATATACATATACGGGTGTTATATATGAAATCTATGTAGGTATAAATTTTTTTTTAAAAGATTATAATTTATTTATAAAATGACATATTTTTTCTTCAAATTATTTAATTTATAAATATATGAAATATTGTTCTTAGAATTGTTTTTATAGTTTTTAAATATTTCACGACAATCTAAAATATTATAGATATTTATTGTTTTGTGTTTTAAATAAAATTTATCTAGATCAGATAAAAGAAAAGTAAGTAGTTATTATCTAGATAATCTCAACACTAGAATTATATATATTACAATTCGTTAGTTAACTTAACTGTTCGTGACCTGATATATATATATATATCGTTTGGGATATAACATATTTAATGTTTAGTAACACAAAATAAATGCTATTAGGCAATGGTTTTCCTTTTGTGAAAATAAAATTTAACTATATACTTCTTTTATCAATTAAATTTGAAGAAATATATAATAATTTATAATTTATAAACCGTTTTTGATATTTGATTATTATAACAAAACATCACCATACATATAACAATGTAAATTACTATGTGATTTTAATTTTACTTTTAATTTAAATTTGTTGTAGAACATTGATAGTTTGATAAATATTTGGATACGAACTATATATAACGTTAGTCAATGCGATTTCAATAACAAAATTACTATCGCAGCATATAGTTCTTTTAATTAAACATGGTACAATAAATATTATAATCAATAAAAAAAATCAAAACATTAAAATTATTATTATTTTTTTTTCGTCATGGTTTTTAATATTAACATTAAGTTATGTAATGCTTAATATTTACGCTTAACTCTGGATGCAAATTTACTAAAACAATTAATTCATTTCTCAACAAATAATTTAGGTTTTTTTATTTACCAAAATAAATATCGTCCAACTCGAATGGAAGATATCATGTGAATGTATGCCATTTATATCCATTTTAAAATCATGTTATTCTTAAAAAGATGTCTCATCCACATTTATTTTCACCATTTTACTAGTAAATTACATAGCAAATTTACGGTCAATAGTTCAAGTTTTCTTAAGTTAGTTTTAATATTAAAGTTAATCATCTATTATTAAACCTAAAAGAAACAATATTATATGTATTTTTTAAATTCATTTTTCGATAATTTTTTTATTTAAAAATTATATATGTAACTCTTTTTAAAATTTAAAAATTAAATATGTAATTCTTTTTCAAATTTAAATATTGAAATGAAAACACTTCCAATTAACCACACACAATGTTGCTACCTTTAGGTTTGATAATGAAAGCAAAGTTCTTCGTGAACTGCTGAGCGTTAATTTGTTATTTTAGAATTTGCACACTTAGAAGATATCAAATACGAGTAAGAAGTCCTTAAATAAGCATTTTTTGTATCGCGATTTGTAACACAAGTTTGAATTAAACAGTATCAAAAAATGTACATTTTTCTTTTAATAGTGGTTTTTTTCTCGATAAGAATTAAACTATTTAGCAAAAGTGCATCAATAATAAGTGTAGGTATTTGTTGAAACTACAACACTTGTTGATAATACTAATACATCTATAAAATTGCCATTGTCCGCCTAATTAACATAAAATCCAACTCTTACTAACTTAATTTATGAATATTGTGGTCTATCTGAAACAATACACAAAATAATTATTTCAACAGTATTAATATGTAAAAGTATTATTTAAAAGAAAAATTAACATATGTTTGTTTATAAATTATATTGGTTATAAATGCTTTTAATTCAAATAAAAACAAGTAAATATAATATTCTAACCTGAGTTAAAAACATCAAGTCAGGATGTTAAATTTTGAACACGATGTTCCTTCGCCAAAGTTGTTATCTAATAAATATAGAAATAGGTAATTATTATAAACAAAAATAAATACTTATTTATCGTGAGAATTATTAAAATAAAACGACACACTTGAGAATAGAATAAACTAAATTATATATGGATATCTTATGTAAATTATGTAATTTATAGTAAAATTATAGTTAATTTTAGATGAGGTAGAAAAATCTACGATTGAAGGTTATTATTAGCTACTTAACACATTGCTATTATTCTTGAACACTTAGTGTAAATATATAACTCATATATTTAATATTTTTATAATAATTTCCCTTTATATTGATGATTTTATAATATGAAGTTTTTATTTTACAATGTACAGAGTGTTCCACAAAGAATAAACTAACTTTTTGTACGTTACATTTTCAAATTGAAAAAGCACAGTAGTTTTTCGGTTTGATTCTTGTCTTTGACATTCATACAATCTACAGATGGTTCTAGAATCGACGAACTAGTTAAAATTTACTTTAGTAATCACTTAATTTTCATTCTACCATAGCGATTCTATGACATTAGTAGCTACTATTATATCAAAGGCGATTTAGGAAAAAACTCAAATACTATCTCGATATCATTCATGTGGCGGTGAGGCATATGCAGCGTTAAGAGACTTTTTTTAAGTTCTTAATTGACTTGTTTTGTGTAAGATTTTAGTCCTCCCCCCCTTTCCTTAAAATTCAATTAAACCTTCGCTTATTGTATGCGTTGCCCGGAAAACTCGTTTTAGTTGTATAACGCTGTGGAAGCAATGTTTTTTCAAGTGTAAATTATATATTTTAATGTGAGTTTTTGTTTTTTTTTATATTTATAATATTATTTTAGAATATTATGAGTAATATTGTTTTCTGAATGAAAAATATTTAAGTTTAGTTAAATTTACTCACTCAAACATTTTACATCCTTAACGACTGCACACAAATTGTTTGGAATGTTCACTTTCCTATCATCATCTTCATGTAAATCTCTATTTCCTATTTGAAGGAGTAAGTTAGAACAATCCCCTGCCTCAAGATCACCTTTAAGGTACACTCTCATATTAACTCGTAAGGATTTGACTTAGATCTTAGGTCATTATTAGTACCAGGATTAGATAGTATGATTTAAGGTAGGCCATTACCTCATAAGTACGAGTTCCTCGAAGAACAACAGGTAGTGTTTGCCTGAAGTCCCCATCCATTAAAACTGTCATCCCACTCATTAGGTGTTTACTACTCCTAATGTCCTGGAGAGTTCTATTCAATGCTTCTACTCCTATCTTATGAGCCATGATGGCTTTATACCAAACAAATAACTTACATTCCTTAAGTACATGTGCTGCATCACTTTGCTTTGATATGTTGCATAAAGGAGTTTCAGTAAAATTTAAGTTGATGGGAAGTTTAAAAGCAAAGTGAGCGGTCTATCCAACAAAGTAGCTGCTATTCCAGAGGAATCAACAGAAATCATTATTTTTTGTGCATTCTTACGTTAGCAAGCAACAGATTCATCAAAAACGTTTTTCCTGTTCTACCAGAAGCGTCTAAGAAAAAAACTCGTCGAGAATCTGAATTAACGCTTTTTATAAATTCGTAATAAATATGACTTTACACAGGATTAAGCTTTGTTATGTTGTGATGAACTATTTTAGAAAGCTATTCTACGCCATAAGACAGTTCTCTCAGATAATCACGATTGACAATTAATTCATTTGCATCATGAGACGGTGAAGGAATTTCAAACTAATGAAGTGAATGGTTACCCATCGAAAGCGCAACCTGTTCTAGCAGCACTAAGCATTTGTTGTAAACAATGTTCATAATGGTTTCAATATCAATTTCTTGGTAATCATTTACCAGTTGTTTTTTCACATCTTCTAGTATACTGTCCATATGTTTTTTCCAAAATTTTAACGGATCAGCTAACTGACAAAACACTAACAAAACAGCAAATAGTTGACGGATTTTTTGTGGAGAATCAAAAATAGTGGCTTCTTCTAGAGTTCGGTCCCAATGAGTGTCATCTTCCAACAACCCAAGAGCTTGGCAGGTAGATTGATAAGATGGGTGAACTACTCCAGACACAATTTTGAAATCATTAAAGCAAGTCGGTCCACGTACTTCATGAAGTAATAGTCGCAAGTGATAGCATTCGGAATTGTTAGGGTGTACAGCAGGCCCATACTGGCCACTGGGCAACCGGGCAGATGCACGATGCACCCCATGAAAATTACAATGCATAATGCGCCCCATAATTGCGTCTACATTAAAATTTTAATACATTTAATTTTTTTCCTCAAAAACCATGGACATTTACGTTACACCGAACACAATTATACGGGTATGTGATATCCATATAATAATATACATATATGTATATATTATATGTTTCTTCTGGATATAAATGGTTTTTATTTTTGTTTATTCTTTCCCCGAAATTACGACGTCTATAACTATAATATACTATAATATTGTTACTTGATAATAAATTTAATACCTTTTATTATAAAATATTTTCTGATATACACGGCAATTCCTAGAGATCTAGAGGCTCCCCCCGCGGGACCCACCTTGACGTGGTGGGGGGGCTCACCGGCCATTCGGTCGGTGCCAAGAGGTTTCCGCACATAAAGCCATCGCTGGCCACATTTGGCTAGCGTTGACAGGTCTGGTTCACCTACTACCAACAGCAAACGAACCCAGGACACTGTAAACCACCTGGCAGTAGGTATAAAATGCATGGGAAGGACACCCATTACAAAAAACCCTTTATGGAAAGTCACACTGGAAATAAAGTTACCACACCAGGGGATTCGGACCCCCAGATGTCGGCAATGGTGAGTGGACTTCGGTCCAACGTAGCGGGCTCACCAGGGTCGTCATTAAGCGACCGTGAGGGTGCGGGGGTGGCCAGCTAGGCCCCCGCTTCCTGTAATGCTACTAGCGCTGAGGCATCGTATCTATCAGCGGTGAAGAAATTATCCTATTGCAACCCGATTGCGGGGTTGGCTGCTTCTCAGGATAAAGGAGTCGAGACGGGCATAGACTCGAATTCAAAGAAGGCAAGCATAAACTCATTAAACGAAGAGCAGCTACTAGGTACACTCCATGAGTATATCTATTCTATGTTTGGTTTCGCTACAAAAACTCGAAATGTACACAAAGAATTAAAGAACGCAATAATGAACACAAGGAAAGTTTTTTCGCAATATGTCAAGGTGAGAAGTGCAGGCAAAAGACATACTCCGAAACGAAGGAGTCAATAAACGCGTTCACACAAACCAAGTCTCCTGCTCTAGAGCACAGTCTACGAACGTCGGATTTTGAGACGCGGACACAGGAAATCATAGAAAGGATGCAGCTACAGCAACATGATTTCCACCAACGGATGGAAGCACAAATGAACGAATTACGATTACAACAGCAGACACAGAAATCGGTTCAAAAACAAAAGCTCCAAGAACAGGAGAAACCTAAAGATCCAGGAACGATGCAACAACAGGAGAAACCACAAGAGGATGAGCACCATAAACACAAAGACAAGCCTATTAACCCAGAGGCGCCATGGACGACAGTAGCTGGTAGAAAACCGCGGAATAAGATCAAGATTACTCAAGAAGCTGTGATCGTCAAGGTTCCAGGGAGTAGTACCTACGCCAACGTTCTTAGAGAAGTTAAAAGAAACATAGGGAACGCTGTACTCACAAGTGAAATAGACATAGCAAGAAAAACTCAAGACGGCAGCCTCCTCCTCCGGATGAAGAAACACACAACGAAAACGGTACAGGTTTCAGAAATCGCTAGTCAAAGCGCAGGCACCGAAACCCAAATCAAAACAAACGAGATTGCAGTAGAGACACGAGACTTGGACGAGGACATAACCAGGGAGGTCCTGGCATCGTACTTATCTGAAAAACTCTCGATAACAGTATAAATCGACAAAGTTCTCACTCTGAAACCAGGCCTTTATGGGAAACTGTTGACTGTCGTCCTGCTTCCCGCGTCAGCAGCCAGCAGTCTTGTTAACGGTCCAAGAATTAAAATCGGATGGTCAGTATGCCGAGTAAGGGCTAGGGTACCGGTAGTAAGATGCTTCAAGTGTCTTGACTTCGGACATAGAAGGACCGCCTGCCCAGGACCGGATCGAAGCGATGAGTGCACAAAGTGTTGGGAAACGGGACATCAGCGTAAAAACTGCGAAGCCGAGGCACACTGCGGTCTGTGCGAAGAGGAAGAAAATGAAGCAGCTGGAAAACACTTCTCCGGAGGGGGGAGGTGCCAAGCCTTCAAACGATTTCTGCAGGAGCAGAAATCAAAATGACCTCCGAACGAGTGCCCAGGTCCACATTCAAAGTCCTCCAAATAAATGTGGACGGTAGAAAGGCGGCACACGACCTAATGGTGGCTACCGCTAACCAGCTAGACATCGACATTCTAATTATAAGCGAACCAAAACACTCCAAAACGGAAGAAGATGGATGGTTCAGTGACGCAAATACCAAAGCAACCATCGCGATACTTAACCACAAGATACACATACAAAATATCGGCTCGCGTAATAATGAGGGCTTTCGCTGGGTACAGGTTGCAGGAACCACGATTTACGCATGTTATTGGTCACCGAACACCGAGCTCACACTATTCATCGACTTTCTCGATAGACTCGAAGCAAGTATAAGGACAATCAAGGGCAGGGTTATAGTAGCCGGAGATTTCAATGCCAAGTCGCCGGAGTGGGGCGATCGTCGGGAGGACGCCAAGGGGCGGGCTCTAGCGGATTGGGCAGCCAGTCTCGGCCTTATATCATGTAATAATGGGAATAAGCCTACTTTCTCGAGAATTCATAGTGGCGGTATATCAGAATCTCATATCGACATCACGTTCGAATCCAATACGAGTACACAACAGGTACGAGCATGGAAGGTGCTTGAAGAACAAACGGGCTCGCTTCACAGATACATATTCTTCGAGATATCCGCGGGCATAGACTCCAGCCGTCAAGATAACACCGCTCGATGGGCATGGAGGAAATGTGACGGTACTAAACTTATAAGCTTTCTGGCAAATTCAAATGTAAGTTTAGACGGCCTCGCAGCAAGTTCAGGGGTAAAAGAGGTAAATAAATTCTTAGAAGAAGCATGCAACAGTTGCATGCCACGAGGAAACTACAAAGGAGGGAAGAAGCCTACGTTCTGGTGGTCACAGGAGATATCTGAGTTAAGGAAGGCATGTGTAAAGGCACGTAGGAAGTACAAAAAGAACCGTAACCGCCAGAAGGATACACAAGCACAGGACAATGATAATTACAAGGAAGCCAAGAAGAAGTTAAAGAGAGCGATTAGAAAAAGCAAGGACAACTGCTGGAAAAATCTCTGTGCACAGGTTGAAACAGACCCTTGGGGCCTCCCATTCAAATTGGTCACGAAAATACTGATTGGTAGGAGACTAATCCCTGGACTATCTATTCCGGGTAGGTTGGCATCAATTGTAGATACATTGTTCCCGTACGTCCCAGAAATAAAGTGGCCAGATAATCCACCGGCAACAAATTTCCCCGAGATAACTAGCGCAGAGGTAACCGAAATCAGCAAAAACATACCAACCGGCAAAACACCTGGCCCAGACGGGATTCCAGATCTTGTGATCAAACTGATCTCAGCCCACAAGCCTGAAATGTTTAGTAGCCTATTCAACTCATGCCTAAGAGAAGGCGAGTTTCCGACGGAATGGAAGGTGTCAAAGCTGGTGCTACTTCGTATAGGTGATAAACCGTTGGAGAATCAATCGGCATACAGACCAATATGCCTGTTAAACACGGTTGGTAAGCTGTTTGAATGCATTATCAAATCGAGGATTGAAATTCACTTAGAAACTATAAACGGACTAGACCCCAAGCAGTTTGGATTCAGGAAAGGGCGGTCTACAATAGACGCGGTGCAGTACGTCATGAAGATAGTGGATAACGCTTCAACCGGACCACTGTACAATAGAAAAATCTGCGCAGTCGTAGCACTTGACGTCGCTAACGCCTTTAATACCGCCAAGTGGAACAAGATAGAGGAATCCCTACATGCGAAGGGTATACCGGCGTACCTCATTGGGATCCTCAGGAGTTATATGAGCGATAGGAAGTTACAGTACGGGAAAGATGAATGTAAGGTCATAACATGCGGGGTACCACAGGGGTCGGTTCTTGGGCCCATGTTATGGAACCTAATGTATGACGACCTCCTCCGAGTACAAACGGGTGGCAATGTACGAAATGTATCATCATCCACGTTGGTCGCGTTCGCCGATGATGTGGCGGTGGTCACAACCGGTCGTACACCCGAAATTTTGCAAGCTGTTACTAATAACGCACTCGAAATGGTCTCGGCATGGATGAATAGAGCAGAGCTCGTTCTGTCAGTGGAGAAGACAGAAGCAGTCATCCTAACAAGCAAGAGAGCCTACACTGCACCGGAGTTTGAGATACGTGGAACGAAAATACGGGCAAAAGAACAGATCAAGTACCTCGGAGTTGAACTCCACAGAGTTCTTGGATTTCGAGCACATGTGGAATCAACAGCAGCAAGAGCACAGGTAACAGCACAGACATTGTCCAGAATATTGCCAAACGTAGGTGGCGCGAGACAGAAAAAGAGACGATTACTGGCCGGAGTGGTAACGAGCAAGATTCTATATGCGGCACCAGTCTGGTCGAGCTCGATGGCTGTTGACAGAAACATTAAGATACTATTAAGGCCCCAAAGAACCATTGCCTTGAGAATGGCAATGGCATACAGAACGGTATCAACGGCGGCCATCATGGTAGTGACGGGATCTATACCGGCGCACCTGCTTGTATGGGAAAGAACAAAGAGATTCGAAATCAGAATGGACATTGACAAGATTACTAAAGAGAAGGAAATACGAGAGGAGGTCATCGCTAAATGGCAAAGGGAATGGGACACCGAGATCACGGGCAGATGGACATGGAGGCTGATTAAGAATATTAAAGAATGGATATATCGAAAGTCTGGTCAAATCGACTTTCACCTTACCCAAGTACTAACGGGCCATGGCTGCTTCAGTCAGTATTTACATCGTTTCGGGAAGCTCGAGAAGCCTATATGTATCAATTGTCAAGTAGAGGTAGATGATGCCGATCACGCTATTTTCAATTGTGACCGTTGGTGGAGCGAAAGGTGGAGGCTAGAGATATTGTTAGGAGAACCATTTAACCCAGAAACAATCATTAGCCTAATGCTTAAAAATACGGACAACTGGGGTAAAATAGTTGCATTTATAAACCAGATAATGACGACGAGGGAGGCGGAGGAACATGCAAGACAGACGCAACAACAACGCAACCATTAAGAAGCTAAGATAACCTCTAGTTAAGGAATCTTTATTGTACGCTGAAAGGCGAAACATTAGAGAAATAGAGTCCTCTCTTTTTTGTGGAGCAAGGCTCATTTTGTATATATGTTATTTGTATGTGAAACTTCCGTTTTAATAAATGATGTGGATGCAGGGAGAAGTCTAACCCATCCTGGGCAAAGTTCCTCCCTGTACGCCACGATCCCAAACAAAAAAAAAAAAAAAAAAGAGACCTAGAGGCTAGAGTACAGAATAACTGGAAAAATATAAAACTATTTATATTACCTTTTGAATTTATATTTAATTATCATTTTAGTGATGATTATTTCTCTTAGTGAGGTGACACACTAACTCTAGGACAGTCTGTAGGACTAGTCGTACTAGTCGTAGTCGCTTAAATAATACTAGCAGAGCTTAACGTGTAAACAAATTACGAGTGTACGACGTGCGAACGTCGAAGTCTAAGAACATCTAATATCTGCTGACTGCTGACATTTTATTATTTAGGTAAGTATTTTTTGTCAATTATCCAGTAGATAAACTTTATTTCTAGTAATTTGACATTTAACTTTTTACTTTTAGTAGATTTCATAATTATCAACATTTATAATAAGATATTTATTTTTGTTTTTGCTGCCTTTTTATTCAATATATAAAAGACGAGGTTACGTATTTAAAATACAATGTATTTTGAGATTTTATATTTATCAAACAGTACCTACCTATATAATATATGTATATTTAAATTTATTTTAAACCAATAAAAATAATTATTTGAATAATTGTCTTAATTGTTCTTAATAATCAAATAACAATTTTAAAATATTTTATTTCATTAGCTCTTTTTAATACATATAATTTAATTATATACAAATATAAAATGTATAAAACTAATAACATTTTATAAAAACACGTATTAAAAATTAAATTTGTGCATTTATTGATGAATGGTGTCGTCACTCTAGATTTTAGGGCCTAAAATATAAATAAAACGTGTTGGCTTTTTTTTGGTACCTGCCTACTAAAATAATCTTATTTGAACCGACTAATAAAAAAATGTGTTCACATTTATTTCTTAACAAATATGAATTTAATATTGAGTTATTATTTAAAACATATTATAATTTATTATTACTATTTTTTTTTAATATTTACTGGTATTGTAGCTGAAATGGACTCTAAAAAAAAGAAAAAGAGTGGTCATGAGTTCCGTGCAGCAAAAAAGAAAAAGGATCTTCTTTCGATTGCTAGCACGTCGCGGAAAATTAATTCATTTTTTAGCAATCCATGCAATGTTAGTGATTTAGAAGTTCCATTAGACAATTTAAAAAACACATATAACGAAATAAAAGATGATCAAATAGAAATACAACAAGAAGTAGACATCGAGGGAATCGAAAAAATAGAAATACAAGACATGGAAATTGAAAAACTTGAAAAAATAAAGGACGGATCCATCACAGCAATTCATTTTGTTGACGAATTAGAAAAAACAAATGTAATTAGTATGTTTTGTAAACCAAGTACAAATCAAATAAGTACATTTTTTTCGTTTCATCCAATCCAGCCACATAATACGTCACAAAAGCGTTTGCCATTTAATGAAAATATATTTTTCGGTGACCAAGGAAATAAATTCAATCGACGATGGTTAACATATAACGAAAAAAATGAAATGTTATATTGTACCATATATTTAGTGTATAGAAATGATGTTTCGAAATTTCGCTCTGGTTTCAATGATTGGAGGCATATTACCCAACGCGTTAATGAACATGAACATTCTAAACATCATATTTTATCTGCAGAATCTTATATGCAAGATTAAAAAGAAAAAAGCGTTTCACATTTATTATTTGGAGCACAAATGGAGAAACAAAGGAAAGAAGTTTTTGAGAGGCGTTGTGTACTTCTACAAATAATAGATGTAATTAAACTGATTGGAAAACAAGGCATACCTTATAGGGGTGATAAAAGCGAAGCTGCCTATAAACTGGATGATGCTTTATTGAATCATGGGAACTTTTTAGAAATAATTTTACTTTTATCAAATACAGACGGTATATTAAAGTCCCACGTACAAAAATCAATTGAGCAAAGTAAAAGAGCTTATCAGTCAGCAGAAGCAAAGGATAATAAGAAATATGGCCGTGGAAGCTTGGTGACATTTTTGAATTCGACTACTGTTACTAATATAATTCAACACATTGGCCATGAAATTCAGAATACCATATCAAATCAGGTCAAAGAAGCAAAATTGTTTTCTATAATGATGGACACTACAATGGACTTATCTTCATTTTATCAATGTTCAATTGTACTTAGATATGTAATACACGATGAAGTTTGTGAATGAGTAATAACATCAAAGCACGTCATTTCTACTTCTGGACAATCACTTTTTGATACTCTATGTAATACACTAAATGTACTCAATTTACCTCTAGAAAATTGCATTGCAAATGCTTTTGATGGTGCTGCGAACATGTATGGACAATATAATGGTGTATCTACAAAGTTATCAGAAATAATCGCTAATCACATCCATAAATGGTGCTATGCACATGTATTAAATCTAGTTATTTCAGATGCGACCCAATGCTTAACAACATGTGTTTCATTTTTTAGTTGTGTTCAAGAAGTCCATGTATTTTTTAAAGAGTACTATAAAAGATTTTCTGTGTACGAAAAAGAAAATCCATCTCTTAGATTAACAAGTATAGGAGCAACCCGATGGAGAAGTAAGAATGATGCTATCGTAAAAATCTTTGGGCGTATTGACTTTTGGAAGAATAGAGACTTTCAACTTGAAAGTCAATACAAATATGTTTATTATGAACTATTGGTATCCTTGTACAACATTTTGATTTCTAAAGAATTTAATTCAAAAACAAGAAATGATGCACTGTCTCTTTTAAAAAAAATTTGTTCTTTTGAAACTATACTAGTGGCGATGATGTTTCTTCAAATTTTTAAAATAACCACACCACTATCAGATTATCTTCAGACTCAAAATCTAGATTTTGTTCAAGCTTATAACCATATAAGTTGTACTTACGCAAGTCTTTTAAAGGTAATAGCTAATTTTGACGATACAATGAAAGCTGTCAAAATCCTTTGTTATTTATTTTAAAAATAAAATTGAAAATCACGAAGATCAAATTGATATTGAAATCGAAGAAGAACTTCCAATAAGACGTAAAAAAACCATAAAACGCATGTCAGGAGAACTTGCTCGAGATGAATGTATTATAGATGATATTGACAGATTTCGTGTAACGATATTTAATTATACATTAGACACAATTTTGAAAAGTATAGAAACGCGTTTTTTATTACATAAAGAACTTTATATAGAGTTAGAATGTTTTGACCCTCGTAGGTTCAAAGACATAAGGAAAAATGATGTTCCATCAAATGCATTAAAAAAAATTTGCCAACTATTACCCAATATAGATAGAGGTAAACTTAAAGATGAACTCGTATCATTTGCTACATCATGGCCATTGATATCCAAAACAGATTTGCATAACGCATACAATAATTTAGACGAAGATAACATTGAAGACGAATGGACAGACGTTGATTTCGATAAGCCTCAAAAGTGCAATAAAAATGAGACATGTAATAGATGTTTAAAATGTTCCTTGCGCATATTAACAGAATTTAATATGTACTCTATATAATATAAAGAATTGTATACTGTGTATAAATATCTACTCACCCTTCCACTCACACAAGTAACATGTAAACGTACATTTTCGAAGCTAAAACTTTTAAAGACAAGATTAAGGTCCACAAATTCACAGGAAAATTTAGAATGTTTATTTTTAATACAACGTGAACAAGATATTTTAAATCAAGTTGACGGGAATCGTATAATTGATAAGATGTGTTCTTTAAGCCAAGAAATCAATCGATTACTTTCACTCTAAATTTATTATAATAAGATTTTTTCCCAATTTATTATTTAATTATTATATAGGTACAACTATAAAAGCGTATGCTTATTTGATTTAAGTTAAAATAAAAGTTTTATTATCAATAAGTTGGTGTTTATTTATTTATTTGTTTTCAGCACAGAGTAACTAACAATATTAAGATTTTTTTTAACCTGTAATCTAATGATCTATCACTTATAGTCTATATATAGGATTAAATAACAAAAATTTAGGCGCCCTTAAACTTTTTTGCAACCGCCCCATAACAGCTGCCAGTACGGGCCTGGTGTACAGTATAGACTCTACCAATCACATGATCTTGTTTGACTCCTGGATGACCTGAGACATCCTTTCCTTGTTTTCATCGGCAAAACTTGTTATTTTTCCAAATAAAATAAGCTGGAACTTCACTATACAAAAGCGTTCTTGCAAAAGAATCATTTTTACATAGCTCAAAGAATCCTAAAATTATTGTACTATTAGGGTTCTGAACTTTTTCTTTGGCATTATTAGTTGTGAAGTAAATCCATTGACCATTCTCGAGATGAACAGAAAGATGCACAACAAGAGAGAATCTCTCATGGATGGGGATACGTAAGATTCTAAAAGCAGCTTCAAAACTGCTAATATAGCGCCTTTGTTCATACTTGGATATTTCATCCCGCTTGTTTTTTAAACAAAACGCTGTTTGGTCACTTCATTTATTTACGTGCTTGTGTATGTACTTTATGGACTTCACAGAGTTGCACAGTTCAACGTTAATGTGAGCCATAAATATATGGGACAAAACAGGATTACACCACCCATTGGTTATCAATTTTTACTCCATTAATTTCAAGAGAAAACCCGCCATCATATGGAGCTAGCCTTCGATACTAGGGATATCCGTTATCTGCAGTGTACATATCTTTGGAAAATGGACATGGACATCTCTTGCTACATAAACCATTGAGTATGCACGGTGAGTTTCTATTCATATTTCCACATGGACTAAATCATAGTAGATTCAGAATCATAATGAATCATAGTAGATTTTACAATGTCATAAAGGAGAGGGTCAAGTTCAGGATTAGGAATTTCTGCGCTTATAACACTGTCAATGTTGGCAGGCATAAGGTTATCTTGTAACTATAGAAGTATATGCACATGTGGCAGATCCCGTTTCTGCTATTCTACAGGGATTCTAACATGCATCTACTGCGATTCTAACATGTAATACCTACAGGGACTGTAAATAGAACTTTTAGTTAGGACATGAATGATTTTTCTAGTGAAAAGTTCTTCTTCATCTAATTTCCAAGTGAAATATTTTATCTATTATGCCATGCCTATCTTGAGGTTTTTGTCTATCCTGTAAGGAAGATTCAATTGTAATCCATTTTGTAATACATGTGAACGTAATGAACAAATTAGAACGGCCATAGTAGCGAACGTATATTATGGCGTCTCGAGTCCTTTCGTGCATATAACGGGGTCCTATAGTGAAACTGGAAAGTAACACAACTACCTTGCCAATCTCTGAAATTTATCCATCTACTTTACACATTGCGTCTCCGAAAGGAACATAATTTTCAGCTCTCAGCTTACTTTGGTTGTGTCTAATGAAATTAAACTTTTCTGTTTCTATTTTAGCATAAATATTAACAAAAAACTAATTGAAAAGCTACGGTATAGTAATACGAAATTATTTTGCTCTTGTCTTTCCATAATTCGATAAAAGTACAGTTCTGAAGCAAAAATTGTTCTTTTAAGAGATATCTTAGAATTTGGGTTACGCTGAGGTACTTTGATGGAATACCCATCCTCACTACGGCAGAACATAAGAGGGCACTGAAAGGCTTTGTAAGCACGATGAATTTCATTTATTCTCACTAATTTGATGTCTATACTTTGAAGAATTATATCTCTTTTTTCAAAATCCTGTCCCACAATAACTAAATCAACCTCGCTTGTTGATGGTGCATTATACCGAGTCCTGTGTTCATTTACTGGTTTTCTATCGGCATGAATTAAAACTTTAAAATTCCTGTCCTTTAGGAACACTTTCATAGTTGTTTTAAAATCTCGTTCCTACTGGTTGTGATTGTGCAGCATTTTTTGAAGTTGGCCAACCAACCAAGATTTTACGGCAGGATAAAGATTAGACCGAAGTTTTGTTTCTTTTTCATCATTACCAACAAAATATATTTGTAAAAACGATGATTCGTTTGCATACGAAGGTAAAACACTTCCTATTCTATGTTAAAATTGGCCTTGAATTTTGAAGATTGGCATAAAGCCACCTACATTTACTATTTTAGCCCCAAACGACGTCATCTAGAAACAGCCATCGTATTTTCTAATATCGGTTAAAAAATGTCGAGATTCAGGATGATTGTTTAAAAGTAGCCTGTGTTGTGGGTCAGGAAGTGTTTCAGTTGGAGGAAGAACAACTTTGCCATTACTACAACAAATACCGGAGCTTTTTTCCTTCCATTTCTTTGCACGATACAACTTGTATTCTGTTGGCTGCCCTATAGAAACAACTGTTATTATAGTAGTCTATTGTCCTGCTGCTGCTGTATTTAAGACCTGATAAACACTTTGATTTCCATGGAATCGTCAGTCTTTTTTACTATATATTTGAACAGCATCCTAATTGATCTTAGGATTGTTTTTTGAATACCTAGAAACAGAAGCTCTATGTACATCAGGATTTTCGTTGTTATATTTTTTCACGGCTTCTCTATGTTTTTGTGTCTTAATTCTATTATTTACTCTTTAGCGAGATTTTCTCTTTCTTCTTTTTTCAATTATTACTATAGAACTGTTGTCTGATAAAGAGTCAAGCTCAAAAAGATGGGATTCAGATTTTGCATGTGGCTTGACAGTACTGCCTAAGACAAATGAAGTACAGAGGGTTATATCAGTAATATTTGAAAGAGAAGAGGTATATAGAGGAATAAGTGGTTCAAAATGTGCGTTCATCATAGGACCAGTACACTTAAAACGAAATATTGACTTTTCTTCCAAATACTCGTCCGGCTGTAAAAT
Organism: Pentalonia nigronervosa; assembly: GCA_014851325.1. Classification (NCBI taxonomy): domain Eukaryota; kingdom Metazoa; phylum Arthropoda; class Insecta; order Hemiptera; family Aphididae; genus Pentalonia; species Pentalonia nigronervosa. The sequence continues at coordinate 28,262 of JACXSJ010002915.1, forward strand.
AACATTGCCATCACTGTATAGTACTAAATAGTACGGGTATATGAGGCGCATATAAGACGGTGCCATACATGAGATACGAAAGTGAATAAAAAAAACATTAACCGTTTCCTTCCACATGCAGAGCACGGTGAGGTACCATAACACTGCGAAAGTCGTTGATGAGCTTCCTCTCTTTATGTGCACCGTATATTGTAACAACAATTATAATAAAATAATATAAAATTATAATTGTAAATATTTATGATGTTACACATGTCCGAAATGCTGGTAGTACGGCATGAAAATGAAATGAACGTGTGTAGTGTATAGGCACCGTGGTAAGGCATTGGAGAGATAACTAATAAATAGAATTTCTATGTGCATTGGTTTATGTTATCGGTGTGCATTTCATCGTTTAAATTATAATTGGAGTGTTGGTGTACGCGCGATGCTTGAGATTATTTTTATCGATAAATTTTTCGGAACAATTTTTATTGTTGACCTTCTGACAAAAAGAATAGGTTGCAGGTAGCTGAAAACCCGCGGGCCACCGTGCGCCCGTGCCGTGCAGCACAATACGTATTGGCGGTGATTAATTATAATTGTTAATTATTCCACTAAAACGCAACATTTTTTAAATTTTTTTCTTGTTGCTAGGAGAAAATATGAAAAGAACCTCCTCTATTCCAAATTTCAAGTTCGTACGTTGTGTAGTTTTTGAGTTATAGCGATCAGTGAGTCAGTGGTATTTGGATTTTATATGTTTAGATATATTTTGTGAGGATATCCTGTAACATGTACTATACTCCGCACCACGAGAGAAGGAACACGTGTGCCGACCAAATTGTAACCGACTCCGTGCATTCCTCACTTATTTGACATATCGTCGTTGCACGATCACAATCGTTCACGGTCGGGAACTCTGTATAGATGGTATCAATAGTCATTCCGTACACTTGATGTGGTGTGTCAATATGTTTGTGTCACTACGTTTATGAACTGCGCGATTACTTTCACTCCGTTGACTGTTTAATTTTTTTACTATCGTTACTTTACCATGTTATTTTTTTAAAATCGTAAATGTTTTAGGTGTTGATAAGAAATAAATGATTTGTTCTGCACGTGACATACGATATTAAAAATTATAATATAATATAATCACTCTGTATATCGCATATTTCACGCTGTATGCACGCCACAGCGCGAACTTTAGAGGACAAAGTGGGGGAAACGGAGCCTAGTAACGCTAGTTGCCGTCGTCTGCATGCGCGAAACGGGTTCCTTCTCTCGTGGCGCGGAGTATACATTGGCTTTTATGATATCTCTTACCAATATGCATTTATAAAATATTCAAAATAGTTCATTCTGAGTGGAACAATCTGTAATTATACTACTATAAATAATGCGATGAACAATCTATTCAATATAATACAATTTTTTAAATAATATGTTCTTCATATTTCGTAAATTTTATTTAAATTATTTAAAAAACCTAAAAATAAATGCCTATTAATATTCACGAACGTTACAATGATATCACGGTAATTATTACTTCATATACATTAAATCTTAGATAGGATTATAAGTACATTTGCTTACATTTTTTAAATAAAATAAATTTTATTTTTTGCTTATACAATTTATAGATCTAGTTGTATGATAGTGAAGTTTTTTTAAAGTTGACTTATGTTTCTTAAGCATTTTGGGCATTAAAAAAAAAATTAATTCTAATTATTCCAGCTTATTAAGTGTTTAGTAATTACACTGTTCCTACTTTGACTTTAAAATATTTTATTGTAGATTTTAAATGTTATGTTTAAACTTCTTATTACTTTGAAACTTGGATAAAAATAAAATTAGCTTAATTCTATTAAATATCGAATTCGATTTTTAATTTTTGATAACTTGTGAAAATTATTCCTTCATAAATTGGTCTATAGCTGAGTTAAAATATAAATACAAAATATGTAATAAATCTTACCATTACTCTCATTAAATTCGTTGCAAGTAGTTTGATGTATTCCCGTCGTTGAATGACAACTACAAATACCATATCCACTTCCACCAGTAGGAACATCTTCGTTGCTGACTACTGAATCTTCTGGAGATTTAGATATTTCATTTGTCTCATTTGTTTCACTTATTTCAGATGAATCTAGTTCTCTATTTTTTTTTCGAATTTTAATGGATGACTAAAATACAAATTATATTTACTATTTTAGAGATCCGAATGTGAGAAAACTGTACCTAAGAATGCCAAGCCAACATTTCATAAAAGTTGCATACCTTGTCTCTGCTTCCTTTCTTCTATAACCGTTCCGAGAACATAGAAAAAAAACATTTTGTTTTTATTTTATTCAACGAAACAATACATTTTCCCACTCCTGGTTTCAGCTGGTTGAGTTTATTTACCTGTAATGAAAATCGTCTATGTGGCAATTTCTTTCCACCTTTTCGTTTAGATATATGAGGGTTTTTCTTACATACAGTTTTATCCCGTAATATTCCCATCTGTACATAGACACGACTGAGTTCCTCCTAAAACAAAATTTTAATCTAATTGATTTGTTTAAATTTATCATACAAACTATTTTTAAATGAAATAATTTAATAATGGTTTTACGTAATTTATATTGCTATTAAAATAATTTATTTAACTAATAGTAATATTGTCAACACGTAGGCTGAAAATAGTTTTGAAAAAACATTGCATTTGAAAATGTCATTGTGTATATAAAATATAGTATCTTAAAAGTTTCAAATAACAACAAAAAATAACAAAAATAACTATAATCTCTCGGACACTCAGCCCATATTATGCGGGTTTTTAACGGTGTTAATATAAAATATGATGTTAATAAAAAATATACATTGGAATTGGAACGAAACCATTTTTCGCATATTACAAGGATGCCTATATTAGCCAGTTAGGTTAAAGCGGAATCCACTGTACTACTGGACCACTTGGGTTTCAAAGATGTAACAGTAAAATTAATTATTAGGCTATTAAGTATGCATACCATGCTAGTTGTACAATATTTAATAGGCTTGAAAATATATATATTTAATTCAAAATTCCATACTAGTTTACAGTGAAAATAAATTTAAATGGTAAATAATTGAGTTATAATGATTTTAAAATATACCCTCCTATATTATCACATTGTCTAAAAAGCATCAATCATTGATCATAATGCCTATTCAATATTTATATTTTTTGAAATCTTAATCTTAAATCTTTCTTACATAAAAATAAGTAATTTAATTATTGTCTAGTAATTCTTATTAGTGCCTAATTATCATTATTGGATATAAAATATTAATTATTATAACTTAAAAAGCATATAAAAGATATTATCTTCAAAATAAAATTATCACCCTAATTTCATCCGAAGTCATCTCCGATATGTTCATTTCTCTGAAGTCCTTATCTGCCATATCAGCTTTTAATGATTCAGAAAGTTCTTGATTTATAGCCGAATTAAGGAGCTCAGCATTAACTTTTTTTTGATACCACATCTATTGATAAAAAATATTCACATTACAAATAATAACATTATTATGTCATGCAACTGTAATTATTGTCAAGTATAGAAATGTATTACATATAGCATGAACTCACTCACGATTCTTTAACGAATCATTAACTTTGTTTATATTTGACCAACACAGTAGGTAACCTACAGTACGTTTCACGAAACTAGCGACTCCGCAGTAACGCTCCCAGTGGCCAAATTTCTGTGTTCCGCGGTTTCTCAAACTTGCACACAATACGCGGTAATTAGGAATACTGCACGGTTTTTAAAAATATAAATAAAAATAATTATTTTATTATAATATACTAAAATATATATTTTCTTTTGATATATTAATATTAATATTTACAATAATTATAACACATTTTAATATTCACAATAATTATAACACATTTTAATATTTACAATAATTATAAAACATTTTAATATTTACAATAATTATAAAACATTTTAATATTTACAATAATTATAAAGCATTTTAATATTTACAATAATTATAACACATTTTAATATTTCCAATAATTATAACACATTTTAATATTTATAATAATTATAACACATTTTAATATTTATAATAATTATAACATTTATATTTACAATTGAAGTGATTCATCGTCGTCGTCCTCGCTTTCACTCCTGTCTTCCGGGTTAATTGTCAAAATTATTGGCTCTAAAATCTGGTCCCTGAATCCTTCTTTAATATAGTCTTCATTTTGAAGACGTTCGCAATGATCAACACAACGTTTCCAATTGTCTACAGTAACGTTTTCTATGGCAATATTTGCCAAGTCTTCAACGTCTGTGATTTTGAAACTATTGTTTTTATTTGCAATTTCACCTTTAACTTGAGCCCATATCAACTCTATCGGGTTGTATTGATAATGTAGGGGGTAGACGTATGACTTCATGCCCCATTTGCAAAGCAATTTCATCAAGTTCATATCTTTTGTCTTTCGGTTTTAAATGTTTTACCCGTTCTCGCAGCTCACTGAGTGTTTCAAATGGATTGAATTCCACACCATTTTCTTTAAGCCATATTTGAAAAGTAGCTTTATTGTCATTTGATTTTGGATAGTTTTGAACTTGAACAGAATGGTAAGGGCAGTTGTCCATTACAATGACACAAGGTTCTTCCAAGTTTTGCATCATTTCAATGAACCATTTTTTAAAAATTGTCGAGTTCATTTGAGTATGATAATCAATATTTGCCCCGATTTACATCGAAATATTAATTTTGCTCCTTTTACAAACGCAAATGCACTCGACCCAGCATGACAAATTATAATTCTACCGCCTTTTCCAGTTGGTACTTTTAATCCTTCTGAATTCTCCGAGTTTTGCCAAATTGTTCCACGTGAATGGTTTTGATTCACCCACGTTTCGTCAAGATATACGACCGGACGAGTATCATTATTTTGTCTTAAGTCGTGCATTTTCCTTAAAAATTTAACACGCATGGCAACAATATCGTTTTTTTCCATAAGAAAACGACGGCCATCGTTACATTTTTTGTACTTAAAATGTAAGGATTTAAGAATGCGCCACATGGAAATCCTAGATCCCTTATAACTGTTCACTTTTTGTTGGTAAGCAGTTAAAACTTTTTGTGATGTGGGAAACTGACCTTGATCATAAAATTCATGAACCGTTCTTCGAACAATTTCTGCGTCAAAATCATCAATATCAGTTGCATTTTTAATACATTTGAATGATTTTCGAGGAGATGTAAATGACGGACCAGCCACGGGTTCTGCAGTAGTCAATTTGGCCCCTTCAGAAGTTATCCGTTTCACTGTACCGACACTAACACCACATGCTTCTGCAGTCATTTCCTGACTTTTTCGAAAAAATGTAGCTACAACGGGATTATTTTTGTCATTTGCTAATTTTTTAAAAAAATCGTACACATTAAAAATTGTGTTTTTAGTTTGAGAATGTACGTCAGGTCGAATAGACATTTTGTTCAACATTTTTTTCGCGCACTTTCTCGAACACGTTGATATGCAATGCAACCATAAACACAATAAAAACCAACAAAACAGTACTAAAGTTGTAACGTTGTAAAGTTTTCGATAAAAACAATTGTCTAGATAACTCGAACGAAGTAAACATACAAACAAAATAATGTGGTTTTTATCGTTATCAACAGTAATACGTTCACCAATCACCATGCGATTGTGTGTTTATCATGGAGTAGAATGTTAATAAATAAAATGTTTGTAAGTGGTAAGTAAAATTGTTTTAAAAAAATTCATAGTAACAGGGACAGCTGTTCAATGGTTG
>JACXSJ010002916.1:0-18231 GCA_014851325.1 Pentalonia nigronervosa
CAGGTATAACATAATCTTAATTATGATCGTTTGTTTTGGCATATTAATAAATTGATTGAAAATTTAGTAGTGAACAAGAACATGCTTGATTAGTAATTACTTATGAAGACAAAGATAAGCTACAACACATTTATTGTCTAGGATTTTTGGCAACAAATAAACTTTAATGTTAATACAAATATATTTGTACCCATATTAGGTATCTATATTATTATATGAGTCATATAATAAAATTTAGAGATTTTAAAATAAAAACCACTTGTTTTGAATTTTAATATCCAATAATCAATTGTTTTACAGTAAAATTAGAATATTATTTTAGTATAGATAAACATTTTGATGAATTCATGTCATTTGCATGTTTATATTGCTCATAATTTAATGTTTAAAACAAAAATTGGCAATTTACAAAATAAAAATAATGTTTAGTTCTTCAATAATAAATTAAGAATCAAAAAATTCTATTATCATTTTATGCTATTTCCTCGCTTAATAATAACATATTTAATGCAAATGGTTAAACATACGTACTTTTGCCATACCTATATGAGGCGCATAACAACTATTATTTAAAAACTAATAAAACACTTTAAAATGTGAAATAAAATATTTAAAAAAAAAAATCATATTTGGTAACAACTTTGATTCAATAGTTGAGTACCATTAATATTTCACCACTTAATTTGTCACCGACAGAAATTCATCTCGGGAAGCTACAGCAGCAACAAGGGCGGCTCCACGACCACTTCCGTCTTCGGACAACATTAGGTCAAACTGAAAAATGTAAACAATGTTTAGATGTTGTTCATATTTTAATAACTTAAATCCAACCCACAAGTATCATATACTACTATACTAGTTACTAATCATGGTTGTATAGAAAAGTGACATCTGTAATCAATTTATGTGACTTAAAAAAAATTAATTAAAAATAACAGTCTTAATACATTAAACAACTAAGGATAATTATTGCACCTATTATAAAGCGATTTGTCAAAAAATAAGTGATAGGTTATAGGTTGTATAATAGATAATAGTAATTACTTTTTATTACTAGAGGTCGAATTTTATGATTTTATAATATTATATTTGTTTCAAGTATATGTACTAAAATAGGAGTAAGATATCTTTATAATTCATAAACCATAAAATTCAAATAATTATCAACAACTTTATTGTTATTGCAAAAATCAAATGTAAATATGAAAATAATTAGATTATAATTCTAATATATAAAATAAAAAAATATTTAACTAAAAAAATTGTATCTATTAAAACTAACTATAAGTATGTCTAATTAGTTAGTAATAAATTAAATATTTAAATTATTATTATTTTTTTTTACAAAATATTATAAGAATATTTTGCACTTTCAAAGACATAAAAGATAATATTTAAAGGATTTTTAGACATTATAAATCTGACTACTACAAAATAATTCAATACAAAAAAAAACAACTATTCCAATATAATACTTATAAGGAAAAAAACATTTTTTTTAAGCTATACTTGCTTATTTTTTATAATTGACTAAAAATTGGTTTATTTCCTTATGTTTGATCCCGTTAAATAATTTAAAACAATCATTTTTGTATAATATAAGAAGTTAAAATTTATTTTTAATAAAAAAATAGTGACTTGATTGGCTATGACACAATTGAACATAAACTACCTTTTTTTACGACACGATTGAGCAATTTGTCGGAGCATCAAAGGATATAGAAATATAAAGAAAAACCTACACGATTAAATAAAAATAACTATGCAATGTTGCTATTTTCAATTTTTAACTTTATTTAAAAAATATTAATTTATGTTGTTTAGAAGTTTCCATAATATTATGTTTAACTAAACCTAAAAATATTAATACCACATATTTATTATTAGTTCACCTCCATCTCAAAATATTATATGTTTTCGTTCACCAATTAATTTATAATTGTATAAATTCACTAAAACTAATTCTTTGACTTTTTTTGATAAGATAATTTTGTATTATTTATATCAAAAATAAAAAAAAGTCGGCAAGTGGATACCGTTCTGCTGTACAATAGGTCTCGAGTGGGCCACTTTCATGGTTGTATTAAATTTGTATTCAAAGATATAAATCATTGTATATGAAAAACAATTCTGAGCGAAAACTGTCTGTCGGCCTACATAACTAAGGGTATTTTAAGATATTATTTCTATTAAAATAATTCATTTGTACTATTAATAATACGGTAGGTTGAATTCATTTTTGTAAAAAAATATTGCATTTGAACATTTAATTAAGTGTATAAAATATTATAATATACTTTAAAAATTTCAACCACCCACAAAAAATATTTTTAAATTACAACCAAATAAATAATATCGTTAATCTTTATTTAAATATCTAATTTCGTATAAATTCGAAATTAAAATGTCTATAAAAAACAATTTTTTATATATTTTTTTGATTATTTGATTACACTATAAACTACTTACGAAAAACTTTGTTTTAAATTTTTAATCTTTAGTTATAAAAATTAAACATTTTATAATTTTTTAACTAGGTACAAAACAATTTGCAAACATTCAATGATGAATTTCGGTCAAAATTCGAAGTTTAAATTCTTATAAAAAAAATTTGTGCATAAGTATTTTTATTATTTTTGATCTACTATTTTACCAACTTATGGGGAATCTTGTATTAAATTTTTAAAAAATTTGACCCAACGAAATTTTGTTTATTGATATTTAAAGAAAAAATATTTGAGAAACTAAAAATAACTTAAAGTTACAATTTATTAGCTCAAAAATTATCAAAATAATTTAAAAATTTTTGGTGTATAGAAACTGATATCTAAACGTTTTGTAAAATTTTCAAATGTCTACGGATATTTCTTTTTGAATTACGTCAAAATAAGATAATCGACATTTTAACTTTAGATGCTTATAAAAAAGTATTAGAGACTTACGATTACATCTGTTTTTTTTTAATTTTCAATTAGAAGTAATGAAAAACATTTTATTACATTTTCAAGTATTTTGACCGACTGGAAAATTTTTTATTAGCAATAATAAAAATAAACCCGAAAATTTATTATGCTTATAAATAGCTCAAAAAAAGTCAAAATATTTTGAACATTTTATGGTGTATAGAAAATGTTTATATAAACATTCGTTGAAAATTTCATGTATTTTACGGTCATTATTTCTTTTGTTATATTAAATATAAAAATAAATTTTGTCAAAAATTTACTTTGCGAAAAAATTCCCATTTTTTCTTAATTTTTATTTGTTTTTCTCAGCGCGTTTAAAAACTGTTTAAAATTTTTTACTTTTGACCCCCCTTCCAAGTACTAACTAGATTCACTTTCCTATCATAAAAGATGTTGTTGAAGAAAATTGGAGCACTTTTATTGCACTAAAACGTGATGACAGACACAAAAAATAAAAAAAAACACAACATTGTAAATTTAATACATTCATCGCTCCGCTCAGAATCTAAAATAAAAACTAACATTTTAACACACATGACACCATTATAGGTGGTCGAACACTCACTTGCATATATTGAATTATTTGTATAATAATTTTGAAACAGTTACTTATATTAATAACTTTAATGTTTTCCCAGTGCTAAATGTTTTAAATGTCTCTTTTATTAATGGCCAGTATTACGGATGATACTAATATTGCTCCGAAACTAAATATATTAATATTAGTATTATTATTTATTAATCAATAGCTTTGTCGACGAAGTTTGGCTCGCGGCTTGCGGTAGTTATACGTAAAAATAATAAATTACAAAATGTTGGCAACTTGAATTTGGAAACATTGTATAAAATATTCTATGCTCAATCGTGTTTTACTGAATAACCAGCCTAATTATTTTAACCCAAAGCGGTCAAAGATAGCTTTTCTTGTGTAACTTGTGTAGTTGAGCTGCACGATACTTATTAATATTATAATGTATCTTTAAGTTATACCTAATTTATAACTATTATAGTCTATGCCCTATGACTGTTATAAAATAAATTATGTCTGCTGAAAAAATTTATATTTTATAATTTTCTCTAAAATTATGATACGTATTAACATTATATTTTATTATATAATCTGTATATTATATAGTTAAAACGTGTTAACTTTGTATTTATTTTGTTTAGGTATAATGAGAGGTCGGATGCACAAGAAAATCGTTTTATGATAATATTGGATCTCATTTATAAAGATTTTTATATTCGAGCAGTCAAACATTTTTAACATAAATGTGAGCGGGGGGAAGGGAGAATAAAATATTCGGGAGGGATAAGAGCCCCAAAATAAGAAATTATAATACATAGGTACTACATTAATGATTAATCCGGTCTATTAGTGACCTCATAGGCGGTTATTGGGGGGGGGGGGGGGTTAAGCTCTTCACAAAAATTAATTGATTTTTTAAAAACGTATTCATAAGAATTAAATTTTATCAAGGTTTACTCTTTTTTAATTCGGCCATCATTCAACAGTTTATTTAATACGTTTAAAATAATTGATAGCAATGAAACCTAGAATTTTATGTTTTGTTTTCTCTATTTTGTTCCATATCATGTGAGTATATTTTTATTCATAATTTGATGCACATATATAAAGAATTCTTGAAATCACGAAATGGTAGTATCAAAAGAATTAAGGTATATAAAGTTTAGTAATAGTTTAGTACCTAATTCTATTGTAGTAGAGCAAAATGTAATACGTACACAGTATATATGTATTTATCTTATTTTATTTATATATAATTTATTATTTACATATATATTGTATGCGCACTCCAGCCTACTACCTTCTCACATGTATACATACATACATATATGCATATACATACATATATATGTATACGCAAGGATTTAATTATATAATAAATTAACTCACCTTAATTCGACTGCAAATCTATTATATACTTGATGGGAGAATGAGGAAGAAATATGTCTAATATTTTTTCTAATAAAACTTATTCTTAATTAATAAACATAATTGACTTATTTGAAACACTTAAAAAAGAATATATTTATAACTTAAATAAACCAGAATATGGACAAATTCATGACATGGATCATCAATTCCAGACATAGAATGATTGTAAGACGTTGCTGGTGTGTCACGTGTGTCTGGTGCTGGTGGTGTACGACGTAGGGCGACTGACGTTGTCCAGATTGGAGTGGAGTCAGGTGTGTGTCGTCCGAGCGATGAATTGATTTATTTGGACGATATCATGAATACATAACAATATAAGATCACAAATATCTATGTCATAACATAAACATCTGTGTCTATGTAGTGTGATATGTATATAGTAAGGGGTATGATGATACTTCTGTTAACGTTAGTTATAAAAAGTATGCATCATTACACTATGAAAGTTTTCCCTAATACATATTTTCATTCTACAAGTTATTTTAAATAGTTTTAACGATTCCAGTTAGTTAATTTACTTGCAAAAAAAGTTTTTTGACAGTGCGCCGAATTAAAACGTAGTTTCGAATTTCAATATTACAGGAGCAGTGTACAAATGCTTTCATTATATTTAAATATATTATAGAGATGAGAAATATCTATATCAAAATGTATTGACACTGATAAAATTATAGATATTTACCCTTTTAGTAAAAAATTGTCCTATAATATTAAAATAGTATTTAGGTATGTACTGTTTATTACACATAGGTACATATTTGGCGCCATAGCTAGTAAAGAGGTAATCAGCGTAGATTGAAATGTAAAGCATTATAATAATTTTGTATATTGGTATTTGGTATCAATGCCATGCTCTCCCACATATATGGTCAAATAACCACCTAAGTTGGATTTATAAGGTAGACAAACTAATACCCTACCAACTATGTAGAGGGGTACGTATTTTTTATTACAGATGAGCCCGATGTGGTGGGGTGTACTGTTAGCAGTTAGTGTAATGGTGTCCCATGCCCGTATACTCTATGATAAATCTACTATCATAGTATTATAGTATCATACTTCATTCTAATCATGATAATAACTTTACTATAGTAAATTATAGTCAAGGCGGATCCACCTATAGTATTACGTTTTAACTTTAGTTTGTTCACCTTATAAATCCACCTTGTAGAGGAGACTATCGAAATCATACGCTAGAAGGAGACAAGTTACCTAGATGGCACTGTAATCTCCCAATTTCCCCTTCTACAGAATATCCGTACGCAAACTTGACCGTCAATATCGTTTTCAGTCCATATTATCTTAGATCATGATTAATATACAACTACGGAGCAACAACACTATCCTTTCAATTACTCACATTGATGTCAGCTTTGGTCAGTTGTCTGGTCTTTTCCACTATGAGCTTATGGAAGTATGGGTGAAAACGGTAAACTGAACCATCGACACCGATCGTGACGGATTTTTCGTCCATTTTGTTGAGAAGCACAGCCAGACCAGCAGACACCAAATGCGCCGAACGACTGGACACACACTCGCAAATGTACTGCACGTTGGAACAGTCGACCAACGATGGGTCGTTGATGCCCATCTCGCTCAAAACTTTCAATGTCTCATTAAAGTTGTTAATGTCACTAAAACGTAAAAACCATAATTAGTGCTATACACCAATAATATTACATTAAATATATAAAATCACAACTCATGAGAGAGTATACAACTAGTGCAGAATTACTGAATACTTTTGGGCGACGTAAATAATCAAATCATTTAGAGGGACCGATCATTTATAGCTCCCTTCCTTCTACCATTGTTACTACTATATACTACCTTTCGGTTTTCTATTTTTGAAAAACAAACTCAACCGTCTGTAATTTGTAATTATTCATACAATAGGTCTTAAAATTTGTACGAAATCTCAAAAGTTATTTAAAAAACAACGTTGGGAGGCCGGAGTGACGTTACCCTGGCCCCAGATAAGAAATTTTTATTTAATTTTTATTTGATAATAATATTAACAAAATATTAATTTTATAATAAATAACATTTCTTATCAGTTTACCGTGTACATGATCTAGATATTTATTTATTTATTTATTTTTAGCATACAGTACGGGCATGTGCTCAATTTACAATGAATATATAATACAATTAAAATTACAAGGTGATATAACAGTGAGCATAATACATGGTTAGGTTTAGGACATAGAAAAGGAGGGATGAGAATTGGAAATAAACGTACAGCACCGAAGTGGTTCATTTAAATCATAATTAGTGAAGGAGGTTGGTAAATTAAAAGTGGTATGTTGACGAGTGAAGCGAAGATGTGTGAATTAATGATGCTACAACTGCTTTGTAATTTAATTTTTATCTAATTCTTAACTTGTTGAATAATATATTTCTTAAAAGTTTTTTAATGTTTACAAGAAAACGTTGTATATCCCAAGATATTTTTAATCAACATTTATATGCATAAGTATATTATATGAAGCTGTTGAAAAAATGAGATTTTTATAAATTTTTTTCTTTAGTGACTTAATCTATTATAAATTTAAAATTAATATTATAAGAGATTCGGTATTCACAATCGAAGTCATAAAATATATTATAATATTGCATAGTAGGTACCTTTCAATGTGTGATATGAATGACGTACAAAACGCTCCCTTGGTCTTCATTTGTTCAGATAGTCTTCCATCGAAGAGTTTGTTTTGATTAGCCAAGTCTACAATGATCAATCTCACGATCTCGCCCATATACATGCCACTGATCATTTTCTCGAATCTAAAACATCACGTTCGGAAGCATATATTTCAGATACCGTCACGGAAATAGATAAATGTTATTGTATCATTTTTATTGAGCCATACGCTTACCTCTGTTGTCCTTGGTTCAACGAGTTCTCGTCGATTTCCCGATCGTATTTCGTGCGGATGGCATCTAATTTTCCATCGTCTCCGAACGCACCCCACTCGGTGTTCACAATCACATGCGATTTCATTTTGTCACCGTCGAAGAGTTCGGCATTCTCGACCTTTTCAACGTAACATGCGTTACAGCCCGTTCCTGCATAAATACACATATTATAGACAATAATTCTCCCAGAAGTCAAAACCGTTGAGCTGAATATTTGTAATCTGTAATCAAATCTAAACACACAATAGGTCCTGCACGTATATCCGTCATACGACAGTTGTGGATCTAGAGGGAGGGCATAGAGGGCATGCGCCCCCTTATTTGGTTGAAAAAAATATTTCCATGAAATATTTGTGTGAGAGCATAAGACACTTTTTTACATCCCGTCATCCCAAATCACCGGTCAGTGACGTGTGGGAAAAGTATGTGTAACCACAAGTCAATTCTATGAAATTAAATATTTATAAATTGAACCAACCAGTATAATAACTGGTAGTTGATATGTATTTAATATGAATACAATTTTAATTTAAATGGAAATGTGGCATTAAAGGTGGGACAAAGATCACAAAAGTAATACTTTCACCTAGGGTAAAAATTTATATGCATTGACTTTTTTTGCAGCGTCCCTTTACAAATTTGTCTATTCATATTGATACAAATTATCTTATTTTGATTTTGCAAATTTTAAGTGCAATGCATATATTATTGTATATTTTAACCATATCATATATAATACCTATAAAAAAAATATATATTAGACCGTATTGAGATGTAGGTATTTAAGGTATTTAGAAGCCTGGCATAAGTTGTAATTTTATTTGACCAAGGTCCGCGAATGGTAGCTCATTAAATATGTACCACCTACATATGGCTATAGATAATATGTATACGCATATCATATGAAGATTAGCTATACAATTTGATTGTACCCAATGAAAAACTCACAAGTAGTTGGACTATAATTTGAATTTTGAAGCACACAATACAGTATATAAAACTGGCTACACATTTTTATTATTCAAAATATATACATGTGTATGTGTAAATATATGCTATGCAGTAAATACACTGCATAGCATCTATGTAGTTTATAATAAATTATCTAACACACTTATTAAAATGTGATATTCAGGTCTCGGGTAGTTTAAAATAAATTGACTGCAAATAGCACGAAAAAGGTGCCGACCACGGGCGATTATAAACTCTGCCGGGTACACTTCAGTATTACCTCATTCTCTCGAGTCTGTAATAACTATAACCAAAGTTCGAAACCTATAGCACTAAAAAACATTAAAATATGCATTTATATATACCCCAAAATCCTAAAAATGTAAAAACTAGCATTTAAAAAAAACTAAATAAATAGGACAACAAATAAAATATTATAATTTATAGTACTTGAACAAAAAAAATATAATTTATTTGTATAACTTAGTTTGTAAATTATATAGAATATAATGTATACACAAATTTAAAAAAAAAATTCAAATTTATAAATAGTATAGTTAAAAATAAAAATATTAATATAAATCAATTTTTTTTTAGCCATGAGTTGTAATAAATTATAGCCAAGAAATATCAGTAGAATATTTTATATTTTAATTTAATTTATATAATAATATGAATTATTAGCATACACATTTTAAAAAAAATCGAATATAATATACATCATAGAAAATAATAAAAAAAAATTTAATTTCTTCATGTAAATAAACATAATATTTACCTAGAAGATTTAACATATTTCTTTCAAGTAAGCATAATGTTAACCCGGGAGAGTTTACAGTTTACCACCGCCCCGACTATAAATATTCCAAACGTATCGTGATGACATTTTTTTTAAAGTTAATTAATACATCAACAAGATATAGGACGTGTGCAATATTTTCGGAAGTTTGCGAAAATTATAAAAACGTATGAATACAATTTTCTAAAAATATAAAAAGTTTGCACCTATATGGCTATATGTAGGTGCATACCTAGATAGGCGTACCTGTAGTATACACAAATAGTAGTTTTATAGTCGTAAAAAATGTATATATTATCGTTATATTTGAAAATGTCTGTTAAAAAGCACATAATATATTTTTTATTCCAAATCACCCAACTAAACCGATATAGTGGAAATTTGATGTAATAAATCCTGAATAATTTTCAGGAATTTAAAATAGACTTGTGGCTTCATTAGACACCACACAGTTACATAATATGTAATTTCTGCTTCAACTATTGTTTCCAGCACAAGACACACATAAGATAGAATATTAGAATAATAACATTTTAAATAAAGAATATTAAAATACAAAAAACATTGTGTGAAGTGGGCAACATTTAGGTACATATGTATTTATGTAATGAGCCAATAAAAATATTATGCCTAGACAATTACGTCATGCGGCTTTATACAATTCTTCATAACTTATTTATTAAAATAAATCAAACAATGTGATTAAATACATAACACCTATCGAATTATTTTTAGAACTCTACCTATATAATTTCAAATTAAAACATAATATTTAGTGCTTTTTCCTCCTTTAAATAATCGGTTAAAATACAAGTTGTAATTCACTATTAATAAGTTGTATTCCGAAATAACAGATCAGTCCAAATTGTATTCGACCGACAATTATATAATGCAATACCACACTAACTACTATCACACTATCATTAGGAATATGTGATTCCAAACTTGGCTCTCGGTTTATAAAGTTTTCATTTAATGCCTAGGTGAGAGATTTTTGTTTTCACTTTGAAGGACAACAAATCAATGTATAGTACCGATATTTACCAATCAAACAAGACGAACATGTTTGTAATAATATAATATACTTCTATAACGTAAAATAAAAATTACTTTAAAAAAAAGAATACATTTTAAAAAATTAATGAATTTATCTTGTTTATAAAAACAGAAAATGTGCAATACCTAATTTTAAAATTAATTTAGTTATAAAAATAAATAATATTATATGTATATTATTAATAATAGAAACTT
The DNA here is from genome assembly GCA_014851325.1 of Pentalonia nigronervosa. NCBI lineage: Eukaryota > Metazoa > Arthropoda > Insecta > Hemiptera > Aphididae > Pentalonia > Pentalonia nigronervosa. Next base: position 10,844 of record JACXSJ010002916.1, read on the forward strand.
TAATTTATAATATTCCTAATTTAATATTATTACAAGAAAATGAAAAATTAAAATATCACAAAAAAAAAAAATAATTGTTAAGAAAGTAAAATACTATATATGACTTACCAACAATAAGTCCAATTTTGGTGTTTGGTGTCTTCCAAGCGCATGACATGAGTGTACCAGTTGTATCGTTCAATATTCCACACACATCAATCTGTATGTCCTAAAAAAATTAACACCAATACAAACCTTCTATTACGTAATATTCTTTTTATGACAGACATATTTTAAGTATCTAATATATCCAAAAGCAGGTAGGTATTCAAAATATTATCAACATTATTTTTTTGGATAATATAATACAGACAATAATTTCATATAAATATAGATATATTTTTGGGCCATGTACAATGTCATTTTTTTTCTGATCTATTTTTTGTTACAGTATCTGGAGGTTGCAGCCCTTAAGTCCTAACAACTAATTTCAATATCGTCAAAATTGTGTTACAGCACCAAGATTTCCCATAGCAATATAATATAAAAATATAATTACGTTACTATATCAACCTCGTTTATATACTTTTGTTTTTAATGTTTTTTTTTTTTTTTATATCACTAGGCAGAGCTCGGTTCAATGCTTGCTTCGATCACAAACCGGCTTCAATCTTTTTTTGCAAGCTGAGAGTTTATATTACTATAACATAAAAAATCTAAATAAAGTACCTATGTTTCCCCCAGTAACCAAACATGAAATAATAGCATTATCAGTGTAATCTTTTTTTATAAACATTTTGGCTTTTCTTAGTAATTTTGTTAAAATAAAAGTTTTCTATAATTTTTTTAATCCCACATACCACCACAAATATTTTTTAGAAAATGAATCATTAAAACAATAAATTTCAAATACCAATGTCAAAATTAAATAGTTAAATGGTTATATAGTTAAGAAAAAAATATATGTACCAAGCTATAAATTAGAAAAAAATGGGCACAGTATATGTTATAATACCTATATAAATGTACAATGTATAATAAGCTATTTTAACAGAAAAGACGTGTCGTTTCCTATTCAGATATCAATGAGAAAACGAAAACCTACTTATATAAAGCCACCATTAGAAATTTGGAATTATAATTTTTATTAAACTAATTACTAATACACTTTATTTTACGTATATTCACCTACTTACTCATCTATATCATTCATTGAATATTGTATTTGCTATCTAATTATCATACTACACATAAGTTTATATTTTATATTATTTTATAAATTGTTATTGTCATTTGACGTTTATTGAAATAAATAAATACACGATGAGATAATGCTATATTGTTGTGATTCAGTTAACTGGGTAAAATAATATTATGTTGTCGAAGTATCTTGCATGACATTGAGACATTTTGTGTTTAGGTCGAGTTCCTGTCAAGTCTATTATATATAGCTATAATCTATATACCAGGTATACCTAAACCGTGAACAGAAAAAAGTCGAAGGTCAAAAAGTGGCAATATAAGTATTTATAATGTTTAATGATATCGTCCAGTATAAAAAATGTATTGTATATAAACTCAATGATGGTAGGATCTAAGTTCGATCTCTACACCGTATAGTTATTTTGTTACTGTGAAGCACGGATTTTTTTTTAGAAATAAACCTTGGCATCAGATACATAGATGATGTGAAACAAAATATAACATGCGTTTAATTTAAAAATATACGATTTAAACGGCATTTTCTTTTGCAATTATTGTACAAAACAAAATACAAACATTATTTTTACATATGATTTGTAATCTTTTTTTAAGATATTGAAAGAACAACGAACTTTAATGCTCAAAATATCTACCGCCATGGCAGTTCATCAGTTTTGAACGATCATCGGTTTTTAGTTAATTGTCATCAAAACTCATTAGGGTTCTGATCGCACCATTAAATATAGATTAGATTCAGGTTCTATGTTAAAATTTTGGTATCTTAAATTTGTTGATACATTTTAACATGTTTTATAAAAAAACATATCATAACATTTAGATTAATTTAACATGTGTATAGAAACATACTTATTGATTTTGGTAATTTGATCATTATTTACCTTTCTCCTCTTGATGGCTTCCTTGAGAAGCTTGACAACGTCTTTACCAACCACTCCCGAACAGTTAAATCCTTTGGTCCAGCTATTTAAATATCCTTTAGTGAGTCCAACTTGTTTAAGCGGGAAACTAAAAGTAAAGCCCAACGGTAATGCTTTTTTGTTGTCCAAGTTGTATTTTTTTACAAATTCTGCCAAGCATTTAGCAATATGATCGAATAACTACAAAACATTATGGCATACATAAGTATAGTACCTAGTTATCAATTAATAACATGACTTTATTAAATTACTTCTGTGCCTTTGCCAGTTTGGATCTGACTAGGAACTTTGAAAGTCTCAAAATCCATATGGAAGTGGTTATTTTCTCCCAATTCAATCAATAGCACACGGAAATTAGTGCCACCTAAGTCTAAAGCCAAGAATTTGCCTCTATCTAAAAGGAAAAAACAAATTAAATGTAATTTTCAACCATAATAATATAATCATCAGAATTGTTTTTACCTGTGCCATTAGGTAAATCTTGTACATAAGTGACATAACACTTGACAACAGAAGATGAATTGGTTTCTTTGCCCAAACCGTTCCTGATAGATTTATCCATATCATTCATCAAGGTGAATAATTGTTCGTTGGACAAAATAAATGATTTGCATTCATCTTTAATCTAATAAATTAAAATACTGTATTGTAAATTCATATTATTACACTTAAAATGTAGTAAAATAATAAATGAAAAAATAAATTGGTTAAAATATTTAAGCATTCATAACTATAAGCATAATATTTTCAATATAGATATATAAGTACAATATAGATACAATACACAAAGAAAATTAGTAAAAATGTCCTCATAACATGTCCTCATTGTACATAGGTAGGTATTAATAAATATCATCCAAGTATAATATTAGGTATTTCTACAACAATTATTCAGTCTGCACATGATTCAGAAATAACTAATAATACCTATTGGACTCAGATTTTAAAGCACAATAAATAACAAAAAAAACAAAAAAAAAACATTTATTTATAAAAAATATCAAAAAAAGTACTACTTAAAATCAACATAAATTATAAAATAAAATAAAAATAATTTTAATGTTTTTACCTCGGTTTTTACTTTAGGCATTTTTTGTGAAAAATTACGATTACAATATTAAGTTGTTTTAAATTATTTTTACTTATGCAATGGTAAACGTTAACGGTGTACTGCCGTATGTTTATGTTGGTAGATAACATTACGGCTCACAATGTTATCGAAATAAGGTAATAATATAGCATTTATGAACTCGTTTATCGGTTTTATACCAATAAAAGATAGTAATATCGTAGTCCTAGTTATTTGATTATTATGGCACAATAAACTTTATAAAATTCCAAAACTAGAATAATTGTAAAAAAGCATTTACATTAAAAAAGCTCCAAAAAAGTAAAAAAAAATTGTTTTATTTAGAATTAGAATGACACAATACGAAATTACGTATAAAAATTACATTTCTATCTCATACAAATAAAAAAAAGCTTTAAATGTGCTTTAAAATCCGAGTCCTATAATTATTTTTTATAGTCATTTTTATCTTTATTCATTAGTAAAGATAAAAATGACTTATTATAAGTGTCAACAAAAATAATATAATAATAAAATAATAAAATATAAGATTTTTTTTTTAGTAATAAAATATATATCATAGGCTTAATATCACATACGAACATCAAAACCTTTTAACATTTCATTTAGAATTTAGACAGCAAAACATTATTGATATATATATATACTCATTATAAACATATTATGTACACATTGCATTATCTACAATCGAACAGTAATTTGTATAGACATGTTTGATATGGCATTATAACAATTATTTCGAGTAAAGAATGAAAACAACCGGAAATCGTTAATTATACCAGTAGATAATGATGGGGCTATAGAAAAAAAGTAAAAACCGATAACAAAATATGAATTAAGATGGTCAATAACCATGGTCTTGTAAACATGACCGTGTAAAAAACATAACTATACAAAAAAAAATAAAGTTAAACTGAATTTTTTAATAACAAATAAATGTAATGTGTATTTAAGTACATCTATAAGTATATTTGATACATTATATTATATTATATTATATTTGGTACATATATCATAAATAGTGAATAGAATACATTGACTGTCGGAGGGTTTTTCACGATGTCACTTATATTTACCACAAGGTATCTATTCAAAAAATCATCAAATTTCTAAATTTTGGTTATTTTGATTACAATTATCTAAAATAAATAATATTTCCTTATAACCTATAGATCTCTGAAATTGTCAATTCTTTTACTTTGAATTTTAAATATTAGATTTCAGTGTTGCCAAAATCATTAGGCTTATATAGTATGAGTTTAACACAATTCATTATTTTTAAATACATTTTTGAAATTTAGCCATAATTTACAAATTTAATAGAGCAAATTATTAATAAAACAATTTATAATTTAAATGTAACTATATATGAACAACTAACTAAGGTAAGTTATTCGGTTTTGAACTTTATCTCAAAAAAATAAAAAAATTGTTCTATGATAAATAATGATCCTATAACGTTGTTTTACACGTGAATATTTAATTCCATAAAACTTCTTCAGACGCCCATTAAAAATTATCGTGAAATAACGCTCAATTTTTTTTCCCAAGTAATAATAACTGATGATGAATTTTGTTTTAAATTTTCAAATCATAGGTATGAATAAAAATATGTTACGAATTTTAAACTACAAAAAAATTTGTAAATTTTTACGATTTTGACAAAATTTGTCAACATTTTAACTTCAATAAAAAATGGCCGTGAATTTATTCTTAATTTTTTTTAATGCCGCTAATAACAAAATCATGAAGTAGTAAATTTTCAAGTTTTATCTGACCGAACAAACATTTTTATCAACATTTATTTTAAAAAAACTAAAAATAAAATCAAAAATTTCATATGTCCATTAATGGACATCATCAAAAAGAGTCAAAATACTAATATAAATATTTGGTGGAAATTTCAAATATCTAAGTTTTACGTAAGATTTATAACAAAATAAAAATAACGATATTTTCAAATACTAGTTTTGCGTAAAAATATTTGTTTTTCCCTAATATTTTTCTTGTTTCTCCCAATTATTAAGAAAAGTATTTGGAATGTTCTACTTTTATACCCCTAAACTAGGTTCACTTTCCTATCAAAAAATATATTAAAAATGAAATCAAAGCATTTTTTCTACTATTAAAAGAGTTTCCAGACAAAAAAAAATACATATTACGGTAATTAAAATGTAAAATCAATTCATTCATGGCTCCACTCAAAATCTAAAATATAATATTTAGTAAAATGATTTTAAAAATTATGATGATTAAACCAATAACAATTTTTGAAGATAACTATTTATTAACAGTAATTATTTTTATGTATTGGTTTAGCCATTTAAAATCAGAATAATAATTAGAATATTATACTTTAACGGTTCGTATTTTATGAACAATTATCGTTTTAATGTTTCCTGCACGCTGAGTGTTTTTCTATCAAAATGTCCGTCATTAATTACTAAGACTTGCTTACATAAAGACTTTTAACAACCTAACTAATTTGCATCAATATAACATACATTTGTAATGATAATTTAATTCTTATGGTAAACATCAATTAACGATTAACGATTTAGACGATTAACGCGAACATCCGCGCGCCGGCTGTACGAATAACCTGTCATGTAGAATAATGTTAATTTCACCATTTATCAATAACTATTATGTTCATAGTCGACCTTAAAATGTGTGTCAAATGTGAATAACTACACTATCCACTCGTGAAAATTATTATATTTTTTAATATCAAATTTAACAAGGGAAAAATATAATTATCTCAACTCTTTTTAATCGATATTCAACACACCGAACACGTAACCTGCAGTGACATTAAGTATATAAAGTTTAATGTGGTGGGGGTGGGTTAGCATAAAAAACAAAACATGTGTGTACAAAAAAAGGTATTTTAAAATTTTTAAGTGACTTACAATGTACATTTATATTTGCTTCCTACTTCCTAAAAAAAGGCTATTCTTTATATTACAGTATAGGTATATAGCTAGTATTATTTTAATGTCCTAACAACTATCAAAATGCTCTAAAAAAAGCCGTTTTACAGCACAAATGCACTTATAATGACAAAAAAAGTTTGTTCATTCTTATTTTATTACCAAAAAAATTAGTTTAATTCATATTTAAACGATGTATAGTAAGTTTAAAAATTATTCCAAAATTAAAAAATTATGACGAAAAATTGGAAAAAAATTGTCGGCGATGATTTTTATCAGTCAATTACATCATTTTAAAAGTATTATTAGAGAATAGGAATTCGTTTTAAACCTACACAAATATAAAACTAAGATATCTATGTTAAATTATACGTATTGCATAAGCATTAAATAGAACTAAATTTGCAATTCCTTGGAATAATATTTTGAATTACCTACCTACTTAATATTACACCAAAAACTCAAAAAATGTATAAATTATTCTAAAATTAATAAAATGACCTGAAAACGCAAAATAAATGTTTTACTTTTGAAATAATATCTTTTACATGAATTGAATTATGTTCTTAAAATGAATATTGTTTTATAGAGCACAAAAAAATGAACTTTGAACTTTGCTCTATTCGTATAGTGTATCAAAAAATAATTTTAAGTGAGACCACAAATTAAGATATATCTCAACAATTATCATGCACACTTGATGACAAATTATCGTGGGATAAGTGATTAGATCCCTAGTCTTAATCTTGTGTTTATTATACTGTATATACAGGAGTCTTCAAGCTATGCCCCACAGGCCACATCTGGCACGCCTACAAGTTTTTACTAGTTCCCTGACTGCAGAAAATAATTTAAAAAACGAACTATTTATATTATCTTATTTTTTATGAAAATAATATACATTATACATACTATACTTTTCAATATTAAACAAAATTGCAATACATTTTTTGAAGTTTGGGAAAAATATATTACATTGAATTTAAAGTAGTTACTTTAAACAACCGTTAAAAACTTGCACTTATTTATTATATTCGTTAAATTTTTATTTTATTTTTATTTTTTTGTATACATCTAAATATTTTCTTAAAATCTATGCAATATGTACATGTATATTTGAATGTATTTTATATGCCATTGAAATTTGTTTTTATGAAAGTTAGAACACAAAAATCTATTACTAATGTTTGGTTGAAAATAAAATAATTATATTTTAAATTTTTAGAAAAATAATATAACTTGAAA
>JACXSJ010002916.1:18331-34153 GCA_014851325.1 Pentalonia nigronervosa
TATATATATATATATATATATATATATATATATATATATATATATAGTACACTCAAACCAGTTGCGTTAAAGGTTCGTGTTCCCAAACGAGTTACGGTCAATGGGGCGGGATTCCAATAACAATAATGAAAAAATCCCACGCAATCGATTCCATGAATACAGGTACCGGCGTATAATATATTTTAATATAATACATTTATTAAACTACAATTCAAATATGCGTATGGCGCAAGCGCAGTAAACTACGGCGACATAAAAATCTCGTCGTTTCTCTCCCCGTGGGCCAGGTTAGATCAACGTTTCATCTTCGATGGGTGGCAATAAATCGTGTACACGAAAAGCAGTCATCGCATGAAATAAACACCTCCCCAACACAACATACGAACATTACTATGGTACCTATTATATTTATATACTATCGTCGTATTCTGTGTAACAGTGGTCGTTCGTGTTCATAATTATCTTGTTATTCATCTATTAAATCGGATATTCAATAGTATTGTTAAAAAATTTCACTATAGTCATTAACAACCACTTAACCACACCGTGAAGTAATTGAATATTTTCAACTATTTGATATATTTTGGTAACGGGTCAATCACAAAGTTTACACAGATTACGGTGATAGTATAATAGTACAAGGCTTCACAGCTTTGTCGTCTGTTGTGTCTTGTCCTAAAGTTGAGCTCGACAGGACTCTGGAAATTTTCCGATAGATTATGGTTAGTGATTGAAACCATGATTATAATGACCAATCATAATACGATAAAAAATACACGACACGTCAGATAGAGTAGATGTAAACCCGGCTTTAGATATAATATAGATAGCTGCGCATTTAGCCTTATCATGTCAGCGGTCATAAACTCCTATAGAAGGCAAGGTGCAAGGATCAAGGTCAGTATATATAGGTAAAATATTAGGTTCAATATTTATATTAACCTTGAGCAAGGTGATTTGCTCAATGTGGCAAATACCGTTTCTGCCATGTACCGTTTTTGCCATGGCTCGTTTCTGACAATTTTAGAATAGGTTAGGTTGATTCTTGTTTCTGCCAATAAACTTGCCTTGTTAAAATTATTACACTTATATTCCATTATATAACAGTAGGAAATTTTGCATTTTTGTGTACTTACATAAGTGTGTGTGATGATTAGTAGGTAGTATTATTAATATATTATGCTGTATATTATCTTTAAAAAAACGAAAAATTAATATTTTTTAAGTTATATTTATCTTAATAATATATTTATCTAATAATTTTGTCTGGTTTATATGACAATGTTTAATATTAAAAAAATATAATAACAACTAATGACTCCTATTAAAAAATTGAGTCATTTATATATACGTTTAAGCAAGTGTGTATGTATATGTGCGTGAGTGTGTGTGTGTTCGTGCTGCGTGTGTGCGTGCGTGCGTGTATGTACGTGCGCGCATGTGCGCGGCGCGTGAGTGTGTGTGTGTGAACTGCAGTGAAGATTATATACTGCAACTTGTGGTAAATTAAAATTAAAAAAAAAAATAAATTTTCTTCACTTTTTAGTTATTTCACAATATTTCGATCAAATAGAAGGTAAATTGGCGGAAACGAGCATTTTAAATTTTGGTAGAAATTTTAAATATGGCTATATCCTTAATAGCCTATAGCTTATATGACCTTGGTAGTAGGTACAATTCGAAGAAATGTTCATCACTACATTTTTCTGCCATGATAGTTTTTAAGAAATTACCCCTAAATATTATGTTAAATAGATATCAGCGTATTGGTATCCTCTCTCTGGCCCACGCGCAACATAGCAGATTTGCGTTTTATAAAACTTAAAGTTAAGATATTATCTGTGTTCTTAACTTTAGCTTTGATGATAGATCAATTTGCCTTAATACCAAAGCTAAAAATACACAGTTGGCACAAATACTAGAAATTAACGCAAATTTGTTAGCGCAAGGATAAAGAATGAAAACAAATTACATATTTTTAATATCTTGGAACAAAAATTGTTAGAATATTTTTGTCTGTTATATTTTACTTCTTCAATTTTTTTATTATGGCTGAATTTATTGACGGTGCCACTCGCCGGGGTGGTAAGAACACGTAGCACATCTATAATATATCTATGGTCCACGCCATAAACGATTCGGAGAAGCAATAGATTTTGATGAGTTAAAACAAATATCAATTCCTAACTAGCCTCTGTGTAAAGAAAACTAGAATTGCCAAAAGAGATAACTTACGGTTACTTGGTTTTCAGATGAAGATTGAGTAGCTTCGTCGGAACTCATAGTGAGAGCCTTTTATAAAAATAAAATATCTTGACGTTTAATGTTATATTATTATTATTATGAAATGTAAACTGAGTCAATTACACTAGTACTGTATACTGAGCTCTACAATTGATATGATAACTGCGACACTGCGTGTACCACACTAAAGTCTAAGACGTAGTTGCATCATTTCAGAACCGGCTGTACCTGCGTATTTCGGGACGCTGATTACAGCGCTTTTAGTGATTGTACTCCTGCAGGTGGTTGTACTAATAAATAGATATCTGTTTATCAATTCTACTATCGATTGTATTTTTTTTAGTAAAATTGATTATAATAATCAATCTAATCCGCTTTATTAGTGAAGCCCACCGTCCTGTGGTCACGAAAAAAACTGTAATCAGCGTCATGTATCGTGATACACAATTAAAGATATACAAATTATACAATGTTGTATAAAAAATGGTTGACACCTTGTCCGTTATCTGATAGAACGTTGGCAACCTGATTCCGTTTTATTCCGAAACTAATATCTATAAAAATGGAAACAATACAGTGATCACGGACAATGGCCGTTTTTATTTCAGTCTTCAGTATTTGAAGAGATCATTATCGACGAATCGCGAGAGGACTGGCTTCTATTGCGCATGAGTGTCAGTACTCATCGCATATTTGTCATACATAATATTATCTTAAATTATAATATTAAATAAAAATATTATGATTCGTTAATACAATAAAGACAGTTTTAATAAAAAAAAATGTGAAAATACAAACATTACATAAAATACAAACATAACGAACAAAATCTATAATTTTCTTAACATTCGACTTCTTTTATCTGGCAACACTGGTATAAATTACATGCATACTATAGTATTTATAATCAAACAAACTACGCATGCGCATAATTTTTGTCCTCCATTATCATTACGTTCAACTGTTATCAAAATTCAAAATTAATACAGAAAAATATTACACTGACTTTGTTAAGGATTTTTAAGATTATTATATATGCATTTTAATTGTTTTTTTTTGGTTGCCTAGGCTAATGGCTTTTTAAAATTATTCTTGCATATTTAATGTATTTAACTTACCAATGTCTTAATATAAACTTGTATTTCATCATCATTGTTATTATTTACAGTTTCGTCAAAATTGAGATTTCCTTATTATATTGTATCTGGAACTGTAAAAATAAGTATATCATCAGAATTTTTTGCCAGCATTAATAAGGCAAGTAATGTTCTTTTAAAATGACTTTTTTTATTTCTTAGATTCTACTAGTTGATTTTCACTTAATTATTCTTTCAACATTTTTATCGCGAGTATATCCTTTAATAGTTGTTATACTTTTATCTAATCCTGCAACTTTGCAACCATTTAAAAAGTGTTATTTTTTTGTTTTGTGCATAGATTCTAGATGCATATTACAACTTACTCCTAGACCTTTCCGATAACAATATGTCCTCAAGTTAATTCTATTTACATACTTGTGATCAAAATTTATACAAAAGTGTACAGTGTTTGGGTTATTTATTAATTCATAGTTAAATTCTTTCTCATCAAACATTAACTAAAGAACTTTTAATATTTATACACAGTTGCTTGTATTTTCTTCTGTGTTAGTCTAGTATTATCTTGCCAATATTTTGTTTCCAAGTTATATGTACATTTCATACACATATTAAATAATGGAAAACACCCAATTGTATGTTTTGTAAGCTGAAGCAAATGCAATACAAGTAGGATTTGTCTGCTTCAATACATTTCTTTTGAACATATCCAAATACATTTTCAAGTGGATTTTAATTAGGATACCTCGGTAAAAGAGAATAGAACAATTTTAATCAACATATTAAACAATGTTTAAAAATCTAAACAAATAATTTAATGCATATATTTAAAACTGTGAAATAACTGATCTAATTCTTAATATTAACAAAAAAAAAATTAATAACTTTATAATAATTAATTGTTGGTGAAAACATTTTTTCTCTTTTGTTCAATAAATTTATAGAATTTAATAATTTTAAACTGCCAATCCAGAGCAGATAATTTTGTGAATTATTTTTTACAGCACCTCAATACCTTACTAACTTCTACCCTATATATTATTGTGGCTACTATTTAGAGAGTTGAACAATTTATCAAAAATTAAACAAATTAAAATAGGTAATAAACTTAGATTCAGGCTAATAACTGGGTTTATTATACTTCAAGCTATAAACATGATTTAAAATAATATTATTCAATTATTAATTAAATAAATGGTATAGCTTAAAAATGATATAAATAAAATACTGACTAAAAAATATATCATAGATGTTACTATCTAACACTTGTGTGGCGTACTTGACTTTCATCTTTTTTATTTTGTTTCTATCCACATTTTTTTTCAGTAAGACAGAAGAAAGCATCTTGCACACTTAATATTATCTATATAATATAATTCTGCAATTTATGATCATTTAGCTAAGTGTTCTTTACTATCAAGTGTGGATTGCTAGTCTTTTGTTAATAAATTTATTATATGTTCATGTGCATTTTATTAAATGTGGTACCTAAAGTAAATTAACAAGCTACATACATTTTTCGTTATTAATTTAATATTCAAATTTTGTATTTATTATCTCCAAAATTTTTTTAAATATTACCGAGTAATATCATTTCTTAAATTTTAATAGATAGCACCTTTGTTTGCCCATTGTTAGTCAATAATATGCATCTAAGTTTATTGACTTGTTTAATTACCTACCAAAAAATAAGAAGGCAATTAGATTTAAGACATTTTATTGATATGTAAGAGTGTTACTACCTTTTTTATTTAGCATGCAAATAAATGTATAAATATTAAATGATAATATGTCTATGGTATTGAATGAAGTAGATATTAAAGCTTAGATTACTTAAAATTGTTAGTAATTACTATTGATTTATCAATATAAACAATTTGTAAAAATAATCCATGTACAATAAATACTAGTAATACTTCATTTAATATTACTTATAATTTATATTTTTGTAAAACCATTTTTAAGGATTATTATCTTTTGTATAAGTATCAGAAACTACTCATTAGAATTTTGATTTAGATACATCAACATTTTTAAGAATACCATTCACTAAATAATTAGTGGTAAAAAATGGAGGTATTCATTTGAAAAATAAAAGTGTGTGTCAACACAGGACACTCCTTAAGTAGTGCAAATGAATCTTTTTTGTTCTCTTGCTGTCTTGTCTTTCTTTGCCAAAATATTTGTTACATCATAGAACTTTTTACAACATAGAGTAGGTACTTACAATTTTTTTTCAATCAAAACTTATAACAAAATTGTGTAAATTATTTATAAAGTTAGACATCTGATTTGTAAAATGTAGTTTGCATAAAAGCATAATTGTATATATAAAATAAGAAAAGTTAAAACTAAAAATTAACCAAATGTAATAGGAGTTTGAACTTTTAAAGCATTGTTAGATTTTCTATTAACTAATCAGGATTGCTTAGCTTAACTGCAGTGATTAAAGCCAAGATCTATGCATTTGCTTCGCAGCATTATTACTTTACCTGTATAAATAAAAATTGTCAAACAATTCATGCATCATATTTTAATCACTGGGTATCAAAATAATTCATCGTTTAAATCCTACTAATAAGGAGAGAACTTTCTGAAATGGCAACTGTAAACATTTTGGGCTCAAAACAAAAAAAATTCCAAATAGGTACATTTAATATAGTTTATAGTTTATTTATTAAAATTAAAAATGATAAAAAAAAACCAAATACCTAAAAATGAATAACTTACTAAAAAATCTTTTTTATAGTTTTAGTTATTGTACTGAACACATATACAATGGTATCATTAATGATTTATTATTTTATTGCTACATTATATTAACAATATAATCAGTTATATTTACAGTCTTTAATGTAACAAAATAAGTAGATTTAGACAAATTTAAGTATTATGTAGGTATATACAGTGTTAAATAAATAGTACTTGCTTTTTTATATACCTAGGTATTTAGTTAAGATAAGCATTAGCATTTAGTTTTTTTTTATTATTCCTTAACTTTAACTTTTGTCCATTTTCAAAACAAAGTAGAGTCAATATTTAATTTTCCGATTATTTCAATCCATTGTTTGAATATTGTTAACAAAAATGTTGGTTAAATTAGGTATTTTAATTTATAACGTTAATTTACAATTATTGTGCTATTAATTACTATAGTATATTAAAAGAGAACTTATAATATAAAATAATAAAATGCATTTCCCAGTACAATAAATTGTCTCTGTAAAGTATTCACTATTATTTGAGTATCCGCAAAATCTACAAAAATCCTTTTTATATAATAATATAAATTTTATATTTTATCTATAACTAGTCTTATAAAGAACATCTAATATTATTTTGTATTCAAATTAATAGTTAAAAAAGTATTCTGAATAAGTGAGTATTTGCTTACTTGAAAACTTATTTGAATACTTTGGGAATATTATTATTTTTTTTTTTTTTGCCTAATATTCAGTTTTGTGTAGATTAAATTATATAAATTATAATTATTACAGTCATAGAATAATAGTTATTAATACTCTTTTTAATATTATTTTAATGAGTGATAAGTAATGATTCAAAGTCAGGTTATAATTTATAAACCCAAATATAATTAGAATATGAATGAAATATTTTTTTTTTAATATTTAGAATTGTATTCAAATACAAAAAAAAATATTAAAATACATTTATATGAATGGATACTTTACAAGACTATTTATAACATACTATTGTACATTAATCAATAATATTATATTACTGATTATTTTAATACTATATATGTGTAAATTCAATTTTATGGTCATATATATATTTTTTTAAAACTACCTAATTTATTTTAAACTTATTTAGTCAAATTACAAATTTAGTTTATTGGGAAACTTTTGTAGTTCTGTGCTATTAACATTGATCAAAACAATTTCTTAGGTACCTATTATATACAATATATAATATAGTATTATGTATACTGATATCCAGGGGCATTACGTACTTAGAATTTTTCAAAGACTATAGTTTAATATTTCATTTACCCTGCGACACCAGCAATCTGATAAAGTAAATATGAAAGTTATTTTTCAATATAAAATAACATAAAATAAAGTGCGTGGTATCTGGACCCGAAGGCCTCGCAGTAAATTAATTTTGGTGATTGTCACAAAAGACAGTGGTGACATTTTAGACATTGTAGTGTTTAAATGCCGAAGAGCTAATGTAAAAATATAGCCCACTGTACACCGGTTATTGGAACGACCAGACGTTAAATGGCGAGTGTCTTACAACATTGTCCAATAGTAAATCCATCGAATTTGATACCTAATTAGTTTTAAGTTCACCTTTACGAAAGGTATAATTAACCTGGTTAGGCTTAGTGATCTGGTCTCTTTTTAACTAAACAATTATTTAATAATTTATTAGATATATTCTAAATTCTTAATAATATATTATTGTAATATCATCGATTTTTTATTTTTTTCAAATATCTTCTTTTGGTTTTATTTAAACTGTGTTCGTAGTTATTTTTATTTCAAAAGATTAAAAACAATTTTTTTATTTAAAGTTTTTTTTTTTTAAAAAAATATTTAGATGAAAAATAACAGCGTTGGTTAATTCGTTGTAATTCAAAAACATCATTCACGGCGACTTAAAACTTTTACGTATACCATAGACACCGTGCATAAAATGAAAAAAATCGCGTTCTAGTGGTGAACACACGCACTTTTTGTGTATAATAATGTTATTAATATAATTCAACAAAATATTAAAATTCAAAGTTTGATTAGTATTTACCACGATTAAAATAATTAATATTTGTAATATTCAACGATTTATTGATAATAATGATAATAGCTGAATACTGACAACATTAAATACAATTATTAGTTATCATGTTAAATTGTCTAAACTAGTGATGGGAATAATAAAATGATTTTAATAATTAAATGATTAGTAATCGATAAATTTTATAATCGAATGAATCATTCGAATGAATTTTTCACTCGAATGATACAATAATCAAATGATTTTAATAATCGAATGTTTAGTAAACTAAATAAAAATAATCGAGTATTCGAATGATTCATGATATGCATTGCTTGAACTGGTTATATAAATAATTAAATGATAATCTACAAGTGTTAAATGTATTTTCAATCCAAATATTTAAACGTATATACCGAATAACGATTAGAGTGGCAATTACCGATACTGGAAATTAAATATTTAAATTAATGATTAAAATAAATAATAATACAATACATGGACAGTCGCATTCTTAATTTAGTACCCAATGACTTAAATCTAAATATAACAACAAAAGAAAGTAAACATTACAATTCATTAGAAACGGGTATAGTATACGGGTAGGAAAAGTAAAATTGAGATAAGAAAAGCATTCGAATAATTTTATTCGATTATTTTATTGTTCGAATGATTCGATTATTTTATTCGATTATTCCCATCACTAGTCTAAACTCTTATTATAATATAATTTACCTATAGCCTATGCCCTTATAGAGGTACCTATTTTTTCAAAGTACAAATTAAACATTTTACTAAATAAACAATAAATTATGAATCAACCTGATATTATACTGAATTGTGGATTCCTGGTTTTGTAATTAGGTAAACTTCTGTCAGCTTAACTCCATACAAAGTTACTTTAGAAGTATGTACAAAATTATAGTATACAATTTTATATATTGATTCTTAATTTGTATGAATAGGTAAATCCTTTAAGATATGTAACACATTGTATTTGTGAATGTCCAGCTGGTGCTGGCCTCAAATGTAAACATATAGGACTTATATATTATGTAAATAATGAAGAAAGTATTACAAAGACTAATTTAGAACATGAATGGGGCAAGCCTTCGAAATCAGGGGAAGCTAAATATAAAAAAGGTAGAACTATTGAAGATCTATTTCCGAAGAAAAAACAAAAAAAGGCTGAAGTTGAAAGTATTGCTATCAGTCATGAGCCACTTATAAATAATTATAATATTTTAGATATTCCATGTATTCTAAGTAAAATGATTCGAAAAGAGCCTCCTCAATGTGAAATTACTATTGAGTGTAAAAAATGTTTTGTAGAATTATTGGATAAGTTAGAAGAATCTTTAACTACAGATTTTATGTATACTATAGTTTCTAAACAAAATTCATTTGATATAAATTTATCTCAAACAATAGGTTCTTGTTTTCCTTTAAACATAAAAGAACATGAATTTTATATGAATAATATAATAATTGATTTTAATCAAATAATAAGTATAAATAATCAGACTATAATGCAGTCTGAAAGTATACAGCGGAAATATATTAGACAAAGTAGAATTTCAGCAAGTGTTAAAGCTCATAGAATAAAAATTTGTAAAGACTTATCATTTAATAATCAAGAAAAATTAGCTAAATCTTTATTGATTGAGAAAGAACTGAGATACCAAGGTAAAATCAATGTGGCATATGGTAACAAATATGAAAGTTAGGCAATTGAGTGTTATAACACAAAGTTTAATAATACTATTCTTAAATGTGGAGTTATAGTACATTCTCAAAAACCATGGTTGTGTGCAAGTCTTGATGGTATTGTTATTAAAAATGGGACTCTTACAAAAGTATTGGAAGTTAAATGTCCTATTTCTTGCCAATTCAAACCAATTTGTGATCCTGAAAACCAGAAATGTAACGTTCCATACTTAAAATATAGGAATAACCAAGTTGTCTTGAGTACTACACATCAATATTACACCCAGTATTAATGTATTGTTATGGCACAAGTGAATGTGATTTATTGGTTTACAATAAAATTGACCCAGTTGTAATTATCATAGAACAAAATATTTTATTTTTACAAAGAACATTGTCAAGACTTGAATTTTTTTATTTTAACTTTTATTTACCTAAATACATTCTTAAATAATTTACTATTATTTATTTTATAATCATTTATTTGTAAAAAAAATATTAAAAGATTCAATTTGTTTTATAATATTCTATAATATTAGATAATAAATATAAAATAAGCTTTTCCAAAATTTGTTAATTTCATATGAAATACCTAAAAATAAATTTTGCATTATTACTCTTTAATTATTGGATTTTGTAAGTTTGTTAGGACACAACAAATATGCATTATGTCATCAATATGAGGTAACAAATCTGCAGTTATTTTATTTAAGATACCTTGTGTTTTTAATTTAACAAATAATCTTTCGATGTGAATACGCACACTAGCCACATTATACGTTTCAATTACTTCATTCTCACTATATTTTCCATTATGAAGTATAGGAGGCATAACTAGTATACTATTTTTATTTTTACATAATACCTTAATACCAGGAAACCCTTTGTCAGCTAAGACTTGATCACCCATTTTCAGATTTGACAAAAACCCATGTCATTTGTTATAAAGATGTCACTTGTCCTACCACCATAACATTTAGATAGAAAAGAAATTAAACCACTTGGAGTTATTGCCACCAAAGTTTTGACTGTATATGCACTTTTGTATCTAGAGTACATATATACACGTTGTTTAACTGAACTTGGTTGTTCAGTCTTTATCTCAGTACAGTCAATAATACAACGACAATTTGGAAAATTGTCCTTAAACGCTCTTGGCAAAGTTTCTACAATTGTCTTTTTATTTGGCCAAAAAATCTTTAGTTTTACTAACCAAAATGTCTAAAATACTAAAAAATATTCTTGAAACAGTAGTACGATTTACATTAAATAACACACCAATAGCTGAATATATTATAAAATGCTTAATTTTGATGAGAAAAATCATCAACTTATTTTCTTTACATATTGTACCACAATAAGACTGGGGTATTAATGAAAGCAAAAGATTAAATACTTTAAAAGTTGTACCAGTTAGATCTTTCAATTGTGAATCATGAAGTATAGAATCAAAACCTTGAAAACAGTCCAGCTTTAAACAAGATATATCAAGGCCACATGCAACACTTTTTACTGACCGTTCTATTGAGTTATTAGATAAAGGTGGTATATGTGCTAGTGTGCCAACATCACAATTAAATTTATTAAATTCACATTCAAATTTAAACTGATTGATATTGAATTCAAACATAACTTGAGTCCCAACACTATAAACTGAATTAACTTTATCATATTGGGGGATATCAATGATTTCTACATCTAAAGGCTCTACATCATTAGACACAACTATTTTTTGATGCTTAATTTTTCGATTATATCTGTCACTTTGTTGTTGCATGTTAACTAGTTTTCTCTTGTAAATGTCAGTAAACAATGATGGTATACATGATGGACTATTGGGGTCTTTTGATCGTTTATTACCCACAAAGTGTTCACTACACACAACTGATTGTGGTTTAGGACACCAGAGTTCACCATTATCACTGGAATATTAATATTATTTAAAATTTGATTTCTATGAAAAATGTATAGTAGTTATAGTATGTATACTGTATAGTTTGTTTAACTCACTCCAATCGCTTAACTGCCAAAATCCATTTCTTCTTTAAATCAATTTCATAAGGTTTATTAGGAAAATTATAAAATTTTCACACTTTTATTTTTTGTATTTTTGTAAGAATTGTTACAGTTTACAACACAGCTCATTTTAACAGGAAAACAATTTTGTGATAAATAGGTAAACAAAACAATTTAATATTTATTGTAAATAGGTAACAGATTACAGTACCTTGTATTATGAAATATGAATTATCTAGTATCTACACACAAAATATTATGTTGTTCGGCCATCTATAAAAAAAAAATAAGCGCAGAGGCGCTATACACTAAAACTTGAACCGTAGACCACCCAGAGGGCTTGCATCGGTCTGCACGGTGTCTATACATTTTACTTTATACAATGACATTTTTAAAATATTTAGATTTATTTTAAGCTACAATAGGTACTTATTTCTATCATGAACCCAGGGACTAAAATTGTGTGTAGTACGATACACTTCATGTAATACGAAATGCTTAATGTGTAATACAATTTTTTGACATTTTGTTAAATTATAAAATAAATAGCTGATACGCCTGGGATTGAGAGTGAAATTATTAATACAAATACTTGTTTTGAAATAGTTCCTCAGACTAAAGGTAGGAAATTAATGACATGCTTCATATGTGTTTAATATCCAGGTACAATACTTATACATAGGTGCAAATCAAAAAAAAAACACGTACCAGCTATTTCTTCTTCTGGAGGTACTGTTCCTAGAAAAAAATTATTTTTTAACCATTTGAAATCAAAAGAACACATTGAATGTTTACAAATATTTCGCTTTTCTACTTTACCAAGAGAAGACAAAACTAAAGAACCTCCGTTAGATAAACTTATCTAACGCACAAAACCTTAACGTATCCCAAAAAATCAGCGAGTTAATGTGCACAGTTTTTAATGATGCCAAGGGAGGAACTATCAGCGCATGGACATGGCCTTTTAGCGAAGTTGCTTACTTAAAACGACAAAAACTAGATACACTTTTGAATTAATAATTTAAAACTGAACTAATAAAAAATACTAATGAATTTATATGTATGGTTTAAATATACCTATCTTGAAGGAAGGGAGGCAAAGACTCCCATAATAATGTTAAGTTTAATATAAAGTGTGTAATACAGAAAAATACATATTTCAGCTTCTGCATGAACCTATTCACACCTATTCACAAGTTTTCCAATTCATTCTAATACTAAAGCTAGCAACACAAAAATTGTTATGTTGGTTAGAGAGAGAAACAATATTAGTGACATTCTCCAAAACGATTCATAGACTGATCCCCGTAATACATTTCCTCGTCCAGTAATTTTCCCTGTTTAACATTTCTTCGTCATAATATATTTATATAGCTTATAATTGCACCCTGTATACAGACAAATTAACTTAGATCTATATTTATTCTTATAGGTTTTATGAAATAGCTCTACCTATAAACATATACGTTATCCTAGAACCAGTATCAGGTATGTATTAGTAAAAATAATTGAAATAATTGAACAGTTTCTCGATAATCGTTGCATCGTTATATTGTCGTTATACGCCGTCATGTTTTTTATTATTTTAAAATGACTCGTGTAAAAAGTACCAAAGGAAAAATTTCATTAGTATATGAAAAATATATTTTTAAAAAATACTATATGAAAAATGAAAAACATATTGGAAATGCATCATATATAATATGCACAAGTGTCGTGAACGGGCACATACAGTAAATGATAAAGTTGTTCTGCACAAAAACACTCATAGCCACACACCAACATAATAGAAATTAGTACTAAAACTATTATCGACGAGTTGAAAGAGACAGCATCCAGTCAAGTATCTTCAACTCCTCATCAAATAGTTGCTAATACTATATCTACTATATCGTCTCAAGTAATTTCTGGCGCTTTACCTTCAATAGCCCAATGATGAAAACGGACCAAAGACTAAGGCGTTGTAAAAATGCACCCGTAAATCCATCAATGTTATCAGAAATAATTATTATTGAGCTGTATACATTCACATTAAACAATAATTCCTTCCTTCTCTAATGATAGTGATTTTGATGATGTTAATCGAATATTATTGTTTTAACTGAACAAAATTTAAAAATATTAGCTACCAACCAGTGTCATTGGTTTATTGATGATACATTTAAGTCATCCCTATAACTCTTTACTCAGTTTCTTACAATACATGCAATATAATACAACACAGTATTACCCTAAGTGTTTGCACTTGTGCCAAATAAAACACATGATAGTTATGCTTCAAGATTGGACAAAAACTTCTAAATTTAGAAAAAACTTACGGCCAGCAAGTATTAAGGTTGATTTTGAACAAGCGGTGTTTGGCACGATTGCAGTTTTCAAGAACGTTCAAATGAGGGGTTGATTTTTTCATTTTGGGCAATGTATAAAGAGAAAAATACAGTGTACCCCTGAAATACAAGAAAAATATATTTCAAATGCTGACTTTAACTTAAATGTAAAACAATTAATGACTTTAGCATTTATATCAATACTTGATGTCAAAGAAAAATTTAACCAGTTAATGTCCCAAAGTTTTTTTGAAGAAAATGAAGAACTATTGTTTCCGTTAACAGTTTACTTTGAAGATACATAGACCGATAGACCAAATAGATGTAGAACTCGACGCTTACCTACATTTAGTTTAGCACTATGCAATCAATACGACGCAATACTTCCAAATTTGCTAAAAACAAAAAATTCGGTCGAATGTTGGCATAGTGCATTTTTGTCGTTGTTAGATATTTCTCATTCAACTATATGACGATTAATAGACATAATAAAAAAGGAACAAGGGTTAACAGCAAGCCCGGATTAAGACCACTTAGGACCCTGGGGATAAAATTCCATTATGAGCCCTGATCGTTACTTTAATATTATAAATATGAGTACATTTTTTTTAATAATGACACATCTTAAAATAAATGTGTAATATAATATAATATATTATTATAGTATACTACTCTAGACTCTAGTACAATATATAATTTAAATTATGCTAATAATAAATAATTAAGACAAGAAATTTAACATTTTTTTTTTTTTTAATATTGTACATTGAATATTTTATACAAAACACTTTTTTCTTGCTTTTTGTGAAGCAAATCCTACCAATGATTCTTCAAAACTTATTTCTTCTAGAACATCACATTCAGTTGACAAAATGATTAAAGATGATAGATTATCTTGCAACAATGAAGACCTATTCTTATTTTTAATTCTAGCTAGTTTTGAAAAAGCCCTTTCAGCACTACAGTTGGCAATAGGAATAGTTAGATATATTCTAATTGCAATATGAATATTTGGAAAAATATTAATAATATCACAATTATTCATCCATTAAAATATTTTATGTATATCACTTCCATCAAATTCTGGTTTACATTTTTCCCAAAATTGCTTAAAATGCAATAATTCATTTTTTATTAAATCATCAACATCATTATTGTATAGCTTAATAAATTCTTCAACACTTTCTGTGACTTCATCAGTAAATTCAGTATTAAGTTTAGTTAAAAATAAAAAATGTTTAACTACTCCATCATATACCTTTATTCTTTTTCCTAGTTCTGAGCAAAATTTATCTATTATCATATAGTGGGTTTCAACTCGAAATTTATCATTGCCACAAAGTAAATTTGAAGCTTCATTGGTACCATCTGGAAATTTTTTTGTGATTTTTCTCTTTCCTTCATTCTTATATGTAATACTTATTTTAGTACAAAACTCTCCAAGTATATGTTCATAAGTTGTGCTCGACTCTCTTAAACTTGAAACATAATATTTTAAACTTTTTAATAATTTTACAGCTTGCAAGATATCATTACTTTTGTTTTGTAAATTAATAGATATTTTATTACATCGCTCTAAAATGTCATTCCATAACAGACATAAATAACCAGTTTCTCTTCTTAACATTATGTTATATAATAATTTTGAATTATGTTTTGTATCACCATTTTCACTTTTACTTTTAGATATT
>JACXSJ010002917.1:0-34038 GCA_014851325.1 Pentalonia nigronervosa
CACAACGAATTACGCTCGAGAATCAATCTGTACACGTGGAATGCGTCGAGTTCATAAGACACAATGTTTATTAATTGTTATTGTTTATTATCGTCGAGCGGGTCGAATATGGTTTCCGACTTCTATGTATAGGCGCTTTTCGGATCGGCTTTATATTATTATTGTTTCTATTGACTTAAACGATTATAAACCGAAAGCACTTATGGGGCCCCGCGAGAGAATAAAACACTAATAACAGTAATAATAATAATAATAATAAACCAAATAGGTCAAATGGAAATAGTGTACAGTTGTCTTTTTCACATTGTGCAGGGTGAACTCACGTGTGAAATATTTATTGGCCGAGTTATAAAAATAATATAACGCACTACAATAATAATAATAATAATAATAATAATGAACGAATAACGTCTTGGCATGAAGTATATATACAGACGTTGCCGCAAAGGCGAAAGCCGAAATGCGAGTCGTTTTATCAGCGACGATTTAACGATTTTAAGTGGACGAAAAAAATAAAAATAAAACGCCTCGTTTCTCGTCGTCAAACAACACTGTACGTTGTTTCTCGTAATAGATTAATGGGACACGTGTCAAAAACTACAATTGAATATATTATTATCGTTGTGCAGTTCGTGATCGCAACAGTATATTATACAATAAACATAAATTATAACCCATCTTGTTCGTAGAAAGGTACCTAAAATATATGGCAAAATATGTATCGAAATATTATTTTATTTCAGAGTTAAATATCTCGTTATTGCAAACGGCATTATCTTTTTACCGGCGACCGTGTAACAGAGATTATGGTATAATTTTCGTTATTTTGCGATTCAAAATAAATTGCAAAATACTTGTAAAACTCTCTCAAAAAAGATTGATTTTTATAAATAATTTCGAAAACTAATTTGTAATTTACTATTAAATGTATTGGCAAATTTTTCAAATCGATCGGACAAAGTAGAAAATCTAGCAAAAAAATTTGTAAAATTCATAAAAAAAAAGAAAAATGTCGATTTGAAATATATTGGCATACGGTATGCAATAAACATAAATTATAACGAATCGTGTTCGTGGAAAGGTGTCATAAATATAAGGTAAAATAAGTATTGAAATATTATTTCGTCGCACAGTTAAATATTTCATTATTGCAAACAACATTGTCTTTTTAACGGTGACTGCGTAACAGAAATGATGATATTATTGTTATTTTACGATTCAAAATAAATGGCAAAGTACTTGTAAAACTCGAGCGTAAAAAGATTGATTTTTATAAATAATTCCAAAAACTCATTTATAATTTACTATTTTAAAATATTAGTATATTTTCGAATCGATCGAAAGAAGTCGGATGGCTAGCAAAATATATTGGAAAATTCGTAAAAATAAAAATTATTGATAATGCAATATATTGTCATATGGCATGCAATAAACATACATTTTAACGTGATAGTGTTTTTAAGTTCGTGGAAAGGTACCATAAACATATCATAAAATATGTATGGAAATATTATTTTATCTCAGAGTTTAGTATTTCGTTAAGTATTGTAAACAGAAGTACCTTTTCGACAAAATCCGCGTAACGGAGGTGATCATTAGTCATAATATTATTGTGGGATTTAAAACAATATGTTTAAGCCGTTTATTATGATAACGCTAAAATATATACAGATATACTCAACGTTTATACGTCTTTATATATTTTTTTAAGACAGCCTATAGTGAATACATTTTAAAAATAGAGTGGCATTGGTAACGCGAAATATCCATACCCGCGAAATCGTCTCCCTGACTTTGTCTTGTCGATTCAAAAAATATGTCAGCATTTTACAAAAAATAATTTCAAATAATTGCGAAATAGTTTTTAGAATTTGCAAATTAATATTTATTTTTTTAAGGAATTCTACTAGTCTGTTTACCAGCCCCCCACCCCATATAATCCTATCAGTTCAAAGAAATACCGATTTTCTAATTCTAGAAACTAATTTACAATAATAATAGTACAAAAAATACTTAATAATGAATTAGGTTTAATAATATGACTTTTCAAAATGTTGACTGTCATATTTTTCGAATCGATTGGATAAAGTAGGGGGACTCCGTAGACATCGTAACGCCGCGGCTTAACCGGACTTGACTTGAACCGTTTTCTCGCGATCATCAAACCATTACGTTTTAGGGTTTTTAGTACGAAATATTTTATTTCAATGTACACGAAGTTTTTGATATTTGTAAATTTACTGTATTTTAAAGTATGTAGGTACGGTTTTATTTTCAATGCGATTTTGATTTCACTTTTATGTTTAAAACTGTTTGTAATATTTATAATTAACAAGAAAGTTAGAACTGTAGAGTTGCACACGTTGAGTCAAAATTATTTGTAAAAGCATGTTGTACGCATTGTTGTACAAGTTTTAAAACAGAAATATCTCGAAAATAATTTTCGCGTACTTATAGTAATATGTACAAAATTTGAAAAGTGAACAACTCCGCATAATATTTATTAGTGTATGAATAATCCATATTGTAATTTATAATTTATATATCTCGGCGTAAGTAGTTTTTCACCGGTTGCGTTTCTCGTTTACTTTCTTAAATCTAAGCTCATATTTATAACATGATATTTCGCGAAAATTCTGTAAAAACACTACGTATAACACTATAACGACGAGTTTTAAATTCTGCAAGTCGTTTTGAAATACAATACGTTTTTTTCGTTGTTCGCTTAATGCGACCGGTACTAATGCAATTTTGTCCTCGAAAATGCACTTTACGAGGGAATACCATTATTCGGTGGAATCGACAAAATTTGATTTATTTTTTTTCCCAAACGAAGAGACGTAAATATTCTACAACCCACTATCGAACTCCGTTTTTTGATACCTATTTTAAACTTAAACTTAATAATAGGTATATAAAAAAAGGATGAAAATTTTCAGTTTTTTTTTTTGGAAATCTTTTGAAACAGAATAATATAGCAAATCGCGGAGATCAATGCACGATAGTAAGCTAATGAAAGAGTATTAAAATGTCTAAGGTAGCAACTGAAATATAAAATAAAATTAACAAAATGTATAGAATTTCGAAAATTTTGGAAAATCAATACCGGGATCCTTGAAAATTCGAAAAACGAGAGAAATGTGTTTAAAATAACGTTTTTATAATATAGCCCACTAGCGGCTCAAAGAAGGTATATTTGAATCACATGATTCACAAAATGTTGGTGGGTGTCCTATGGTTGGAAAATGCAATTTGAACGATTTTTAAAAGTTGATAATTAAAATATAAATATAAAGTTTAGTTGTAAACGTCGTGCTGAATTCTGCATACGTCGTACAGTAACAGACAATATTGTACCTTGAACTAAAGTGTGGTAAAAAATTGAACAGAAGTATTGAATTTATTAATTCTTTCGTCGATAACGTCATTAAAATGATGTTTCAAGTGTTTTCTTTGGTTTTTTTTTTAAATTTTATTAATTTTATGTCTTATATACAATAAGTATTAAGTTATGTGTATCTAACATTGCACCAGTAATCAAAAAAAAAATGTTAATCAATTTTTAAGATTGGCCAATTTTAGTTTTACAAAATCATTCTAAACATTTTTACCTAGAAGACTGTGAAGCAAATATAATTCTATTGTTGTTATTAAAGTGACACTTTATATTTCAAGTTATAAAAATGAGACATTTGGTGTAAGGTATCTTCAAAATACTATACCTCATTTTATTAAATTTTTATTAACAGCACTTGGTCAGGCGTTCGGATATCTATCCGAAGCGAAAATCATTGTCATCATGATGTTATAATCGTATTTAAGTCTGTAGATAAAACGTAGGCTGACGATATTACAGTTAGATTAGGTGGAAACCCTAAAATGAAAACCATCGTTTTAAGAATAACTGAACGTTTTGCCTCGACAATGTTTGATCAAACAAACTCGAGAACGGCAATGGTAGTTTCCTAATTATTATTGTTTATTTCCGAATATTTATTTAACAAAATTATTCAAATCGCGTTACCACGGTGAAATCAATTTTAAATCGAACGGAAAAAAATGTTCGACCTAATCGAATTTTCAGTGTTTTATTTCATTAAAATTATAGATTTACCGCGATATTTGATGTTATTATGATTTTCTGAGTACGAACTCTAACTTATATGATAAGTATAACAAACGACTAATTTTTCATCACGAATCATTTGAAATCATATTTTTCGCTCAAGACATACGACCGGACTCCGAAGGGATACATTTCATATTATGCTTGTGACTGATCCCTTCGTGCGATTCAACACATGAGCCGTCTACGAGTCGAACATTTTATGACCGTAATATTATAAAGCAAACAATATTTGTTTGCGAGATATCATATGGGAAAAATTTAAAATTCAAAAATATTTATCAATAATAATATTATAAAACATTGTGAAATTTTCTAAAAATTAACTGTATACGACGAAAGTATAGAATTTATATAAAATAAATACAAATATTTTTATCAAATTAAACTACAGTGCATTGAAATTTGAAAAATTTGCTAAAATTGCAATACATATTTGTATGTTGAAATAATATCGAAAAATCGAATTTCGTTTATGCACCTATTACTTAATTATGTATATATATAACGCTAATAAAACTTAATCCTTCGAATTGAAACATAGTAAAAAAAACATGCTGAACATAAAGTTTAGATGGGCGGTTAAAGGGATATCGCGTAACATTTCGCTCCACTACTCTGCTCATAAAAATTTAAGCGCTTATAAACAACAAAATAATAGTCTGAAATTTGATTTTTACGGATCAAAATACTCTAAGAATATTCCGATTCAAAACGTTTGTTGTTAAAAAAATTTAAAAAAACTTAAAAAATAATTACGAATGAGTGAACAACATAACTTTTTCCATACATTTTGTTTCGTAATGATTTAAAATGATGTAAATGAAATATTTTCAAATACGTTGGTGTTTTATAAAATAACGATTGCGTGTTACCCCGTGTGGATCACCTTGTATTTTATCGGGTAATAAAACATAACAAGCAAAACATAAACATAAAACCGCATTAAATTCTCAGCTCTGAATACACCAAAAGGGACATCGTCGTCAACACGAAAACGTAACACGATCAAGTGCAGTGCTCACCTAAAATAAATAAATGCCTAGCTCGTATGCTGCTATATTTACTCAAAAATAATCTTTATTTATAAAAGGCAATGTTTGTGTATGTGTTTATAAGTAATCAACAGCCAAGCCTGTCGCAATCACAAATATGAAATTCGGTACAATGGTAATTTTATACCCGAGGATGTGTGCCTAGAAGTCTGATTTAGTTTCTGAGCGTTTCTAAGAATGTATTTTGCAACGAAGTGTTTTATTCCTTGTGTCCGGAGGCACTGTTATCTTGAAGGAAAAATTGTCCGATCATCTACCACGACGAAAGTCTCTTGTAGCAAATTTAATTTTGTTAGTACCACTAGGAGAACAAAATTCTCAGCACTTTTTGAAAATATCCAGGCAAAACTAAAAAAATATACGAAATTTATTAAAATTTCGTATATTATTATGAAAAAAAAATTAATCTGTGTAATCAAAAAGTCTAGCCATCTTTACTCAGAGTCGTTTTTTCATCGTATACGTAAATGATTCATCATTGTATTCAAATTTAACACGTCTGTAACAGTTGTAGTTCCTATTCGATGACGAGGACTCCTACCGTACATCATAGTGGTATTTACCTTTCACAATTGACCTTCTATCACAATAGACCAACAAACTGCAAGGCTTAAAAAGTGTAGCAGGGAGACACCATCCCTAGATCTAAATTTTCACACGATATAGTATCTCCTTAATGCACATTTTAGTGACCCCACTATTTACTTCACTATTTTAGTGACACGCCTACTGTCTAACAAATTGGTACTTGCCGATTTTTTTTATGTTCTTAACGCACGCATTCAAAATATGACATTTCAAAAAATAAAATAAAAAATTTCGAAAAATAAATGTATTAAAAAAGGATAAATCTGTTTTATGTATACTGGTATTTACTAACGCGACACGTTCATACTCGTTTCACAAGTCTTATTAACTATTTTATTAGTTAAAATAATAATTATGTTTTATAAGCGTAGGCGAGTATAAATTAAAAACCATTTTTATAAATGAGGAAAAGTCTGAGTTTGAAAGTTGAGAGTGACCTACCGAGATAAGAGTTTTCTGTTTTCTGGTTCCAGGAACCAGACGGATGGTTCGTCCCGGTTCGGTTGTAAAGTTTTAAATAATTCCAAGGCGACGTTCATAATACTGTTCGAGGAACGATTCCAAATTGACCATAAAACGGTCCGAGAACGTTTCGTTTAAATGCAAAGTGCACTCCTTATCGTAAATTTCAACGTTCCGGCCGTGAAAATGCTAACGACGACGTCACAAGGGGAGTTCCCCGAAATAACCCATTTTTAATGTCCTAAGTGTGACCGGAATAAGGTATCACTCGATTGCGTACCAAGAAAAAAAGGTCTAATTTTTTAAGTAGCCCGAATGCGTCCCAGTTCCTTTAGAGTTACTCGGAGTGCACCACGAGGAGGTGAACTGGATTATACCCCAAAAATATTTTGTTATTATTATTTATTTTATTATTTATTCTTACACCCATTGTTACACAATTTTGGGTAAATGTACTAATTTTATACATTTTATTTTTATTTAAGAAAAATAAGGGATTTTTTTAGAGTATTTATACTTTAATATAGGCTGATGTTTAAATGCCGTTATTTTGACAATTATTTTTAAATTTGTTTATATTGTCTTTGATGAATGAAATTTTCTTACGTGTACTTCCTTTTTATTTTCTTGTTAATTGTGTGGCCGTTCAGATTGCTATTTATGTGTCGATTTGAATTTTTTTTTAATATTTCCAAAAATATATATAGGTTTGGGTGATATATATAAAATAATGAATTGTACTTGGAATGAAAAATTTCACAAGTATTTGTAGTTCTTTCAGAACTACTTGCAATTTCAGCCCACATAGAAATAGGAAAATTTTCTCCAGAATTTATATAATTTCTGTTAAATAACCCATAAATTCGGTTGAATTTTTGATATTCTGGCATTATAGATATAAAATCTTGAATAAAATTTTTTCTACATTTTTATTCATTTAACAATGGTAATCCAAATATATTTCTTAAAAATAAATCTATTTCTGTTTGCTTTCAATAATCTTTACTCAATCCCAAATTTTGAATTTTACGCAACCATGCTTGCTCTAAATGGAAACGATATTCTTTAATAATTATAGTTGACCAAACTTTTAATGCGCTAAGATAAATAGATAATTCAAAATTGGCAAATATATAATCAGGGGAATAATAAAAATTTAGTTTTTAACATATAAATACATTTTTCATATGATTCACATTCTTTATTCTTAAGTAAAAAATACACTTAAGGTATATAATAACCATCACTTTAATCGTGTATTATAAATAATTGTAAAAAAAATTAGTAAAATACTAAATGTGCCATCTGCATAATATAATCATCTTACGTTAGTGTTTTTACATAAAAACATTACAATATTAAAATTACTGTCATTTACCATAAGAAATTGTTCGTCGTCATAAGTTTTGATTTCTACTAAATTCAATATTTCATGTAAATTTTGAATATTTGGTGGTCTTGTTGGTAGTTATGATCGTCTTGATAAATATATATTTTTCCAAAAGCAATTCATATCAGTTTTATTTAATGTAACTGTATTGATTTCTTAAGTTCATTATGTATTAATTTAAAAGACCGTTCACAAATATATTCCTGTGCTTTTCTTTTTACCGAATTACGAATAGTTTGTCTAACCATAATATCTTGTTCGTCATTTTCATGGTTATGTTCTAAATGACTCTCTATAACAATATTTCCACTTAGATCGGTTTTCATATACGATTTACAATATTTTTTAGTACAATTCCATCGTCTTACATTATTTTTTAATATTTTATGGAATCTTAATTTATAACCGCCAATAACAATTATTTGCTTACCGTGTTAGCTTAACATGTTATTTGGCAATGACATTTTTTGAATATTTTGAAAATTAAAAATAAATTTCTATTACAGTACTATACTTTACGCGTCAGATCACTAACTATGTTCATTTACACTTATTAACAGTAAATGAGTCGTAGTCTTGGTTAGCTATTATGAAAATTATAATAAAATGTTATTTTCCCACTATAACCACGGTCATTGTTGTAAAAACTACGTGCAATGTAGCATATTATAGTTATACATTTAAAATACTATATTCGACTATTAAAGTTGTATCTTAAAGGTGTTTGATCGATTTGTCTTAAATAGGTACTTATATAGCTGTGGGCCGAGGATGTACATGGGCTATTAAATATGATTTGTTGATAAGACTGCGGACGCACTGGGGCTATAAAAAAAGTTAAAAATTCAAAACGAGACGCACTTGGGATATCCCCCCGTCACAAGTAGGTAATGAGTTCGTTTTAAAATCGATCGGCGTGGGAAAAATTATTTTAGACGCGAGCACGTGACATGATACGAATTCCAGAGAGATTTTGGCTACATCATCACATCACCTTTTTGAGAAAATTAATTTCATGAAATCATAAAACCCATTTATATCAATATTTTTCTCTGTTGTTTTACGCTTATAATTATTGTTCTTCGAGGTACAAACGACAAGGTCAAATATATTTTCTAAATATAAATTTAAAAAATAAATAAACAAACGCACACTCATAAAATTTGATTTACAGAATGTATTATAATATGAGATATTATATTTTAAAACGTTTGACTGTGGGTTACCTATATCTAAAGTTCAAGTTCATTCATCGAGTTGCATCACCGCTGCATGTTTGTCGCTGCGTTAGTAAAATACAACCATAGATTCCCCGAAAAAGAAAAACGAAAGTTATCTATTTATATTCATAATACGGGTAGAGGTTTTATTCGAAATTTGGCAATATATAAAACGTAAAAGTAATAAAATATTCAATCATTCCATACCAAACGCGAGAACCGAGCTTTGTTCCATATCACTGTTCCTATATATTATATTTATTGTTTATTATTTTTTTCTCTCAGGTAAATATCAGTATTTTATTGATACAACACAGTTATGGTTTTTATTTTCCGTGCATAGTGATTTACCGGGCAAGTTTTCTTTCGTTTTTTTTTTGTTCTCTCTCATAATTAACTCAATATTGAATGATGTCTAATTGTCTGATTTTCGGAATTCAGTGGCCATATTCTTGAAAATACTTCATTTTTTCATACCCTTATTAAGGAAGCACAACACACACAAGAAATCAGTATTTTTAATTTGAAATAATGTTCAATTCTACGTGAAACGGAATAGGGTTAACGTTTCCACTCACATTATTCAATGAGTTATGAGGAATTTAATATTGGGCCAGGTTTTCCGTAATTCCACATCTTATATGTGTAAAATTTGCTCATTTTACACAATAATTTACTCTCATTTAGAGTATATTTTCGATTTATTACTGTACGAGTGTTATGTGTTTTATACACTGAAGACATTGGTGGGACCAGAATTTGTTTAAAATATTTGTTTTTTTAGAAATGTTTAAATCTCATTAAAGTAGTTTACGTAACGAACGATTAGTAGTCGCTTATCGCAACACAATATGCGCCACCAGCCATTATTAATTTTAGTATTTTTAATGTTCAACTAAACATTTTATTAAAATTCTGCCACTTCTAATCGTCTTAAGCATAAAAAGATACACATTTATACGAAAAGCAAACATCAAAAATACATTTTTCAAGTGGGTAAATCATCGTGTAAAGTGAGCAACTTTTGCACGTGTAAGATATGCAACTATATCGAGCCGTGAGCCCAATGATGTCTCTCGGCCATTTTGAATACCCGAATATCTCCTTAAATAATATTTTTTTCATATTGAATTTTTAGCAAATCATTTTTTTAATAGTTCTGACTAACTACGATAATTCAATAATTGATAATAATTTGGAGGAAACATTTGTCTATGTTCTTTAGCGATACCAACTCGTATTTTATTTTTTTTCAGTAAATTATTAATCAGAATATGTATTTTACGTCAATAGGTCTTATGAAATCGGTTGTGATAAAATTGGTGATCGGAAATTGATCTTGGTATATTATTGTTGCGAGACGTGAATACTTGTTTAAGAATGTTATATAGGTAAAAATAGACAATAATAATTATTATATATTATTATATGTATATATAATGTACCTACACATTTTATATATAAATGTTATATATAAATATATAATATATATGTAATATATAAATATTATTGGATGCCATTTATCTGGAATCCAAATATGTTTCCTCTATAGTCTATACTGTGTACACGCATTTCAGTTGGTTGTGACAGACGGTGTAGTCTAGTGCTAATTTTATAGTTAATACAAAAATACAAAAATGATTATTAATATGCTTTTAGATTTTATAAAAAGTGAAAAAGGAAGAAATATACTCGTTCATGATGGTTATTTATATTCGTTTTGAAAGTCAAAATATTGAAAAACTTATATTATGGAATTGAGTTGAAAATTAAAAAAAAAATATAAAGCCATAAAATATTTAGAAGAATATTCCATTTTAAGTAACCTTACCGAAATATCACATATTCATTTGCCCGATATTGCCAATATCGAAGTTAAAGAGCAACAAGAAATTTAAAGGAGCTAGTTAAGAAAATTGAACTCAATAATTGATTTGTTGTAGTAACTATTACTTCAGAAGTAATATTATATATAATTTGTATAAACAATAATTTAATTTTTCTAGTATAATATGATAACCTAAAACAATTTTTAAATATTTATAATTTTATGACCAATTTCAGACAACTAATTTTACTACGACCAATTGATTACGCCCGGGATGTGTCTTAATAGAAATTATTGTCGATGCGTTTAAATCGGTATTCAAACGAGTAGATTTTATGTTATTTAACATTGCGTGCCAAGGATAATATGTCAATGATAATGGGATTGGAAGATATGCAGACTATTATTATTATAAAACTTATATTGTGATGAAAAGGGCTATGATTTATATATATAATTAAAATGGCTAAAATATAAAATAAAAAAATAAAAATATGTAACCTTATTGAATTAAAATACAATTTCTGAATAATTTTTAAATAATACCATTCATTGTTTTTTATTTTTTAATAAATTCAATATAAAACAATGACAACCCATAAAGTATTTTAAAATTTTCAAAATTAAAACTAAGACGATTTGATCTTATCACTTACTTATATCTATTAAAGGAAAGTTTATTGGAGAAATGATTATCGAACAGAAAATATAAGATTAACTAAAGTGATTTTAGTAATATTTAACTGATAATTTCAAGTTATATGCTATATCTTTAGAGACATTTACAATTTTTACAAGTAATTTTATCAAAGTATAAATGTATAATAGTACTAGTAAACCACCAATTTTGATGATGTATCTTTATGTATAAATAATTAAATTATTCAGTATTATGAATGAAATTTAAGAAATATGTGAAAATAAGTAATACAAAATATGTCTTATGTTATTGAAATTCACTCAAAACGCATTTATCATTTGCCATAATTAATTTATCACGTTTTAGTAAAAATATGTATTATTCAAACATAAATCCCAGCACCAGTGATGACTGATGAACATTGATCTATCAACATTTTTTAATTTATAATACTGTCCAAGTACAATACAAGAGCTTATTCAGATTGCATTAAAACGGGAGAAAAGGGTAACAAAATCTTTTATAGAAGGTGACCTAGCAAAATTTGGAAATTAGATCAATAAAGTGCGGTAATCGTAATCGTTCTTCGGAAATATTTAGTTATAATATTATATATATTTTATAAACCTCTACCATACTAATTATTTTTTATCGCATATCTTATGGTTATACAACAATTTGTTTTTTGTGTACGAGAGGCAATTTCCCCCTTTTTTCCCGCCCATGAATCCGCTTTCGATATAATAAAATATACTAGATCTAATATATAACATATGTTTGATATTTTTTAAATCCGTTTTTGAGGAGCGATATCGTTAGTGTAATAATAACTCAGAAACAACTCATTCGAATTATAATTTTCAAAAAAAAATATTTGGCCAACAATTCACATTAAAATAGTTAAGTTCTCCTTTGAAAAATAGTTTTACGTATGACCACAAGGTACCCATTGAATTATATAAAAAATCTAAGTATTCGATAGTAATATTGTCGGAAAAAAATCCTAATAGTAAAATTGGCAATAAAATTATTATTAAAGGAAAAACGGGGTAAACAACTTTCTTCGTGAACTCGTTGCGGTATTATAATATTATTGACTATTTAAATTATATAATACACCGTATTTTCACTGTCATAATAGAGGTTATGTTGTCGTCCTACATTGATAAAAAACTAAAACACTGTACTTAAGCATATTATTATAATTGCAGAACAAATAAAATAGAAAAAGAAACATTTATTAGAAATACCTACTGTGAAACAGTTAGAGGGAAACTAAATTAATAAACTTAAATGTATAAAAATAATATCATACGAGTTTTTGCCAGTGTATATAACACACAGAACATATTAAATAAAATTAAATAACATTTTTAACCAAAAAACTATCATATAAGTTTTTACCAGTACTATAATCTAATTTTAAAAATTACCTCATTTTCAACCCGCCTGTAGTACAACTGTATACTGATTTTACAGTCAATCCTAAGTCTGTGCAAATCGGAAAGGAAAATTAAGTTTATATTTTACAATTTTACATTTCGAAACAACGTGAAAAAACAATATATTTATAAATAAAAAAAATGTTTTGTACGTTGCAAAATTATTTATTGGTGGAATTTAAAATGACTTGATTTTCCCATATTATTATGAAATTAAACAGAAATCATTTTCAGTATCTTATTAATTAAGTTCGATCGGTTCATCAGTAGTTTGCGTTCATGTAGTTTTAAGGTTTTTTAGAATATTTTACGATGTTAATTTTTTTAGCGAATAACGTGCATGACGTTCTGGATTTCGTTTTAAAATCTAAATTGATGCTACGTTGACAAAGACGTGTTAAAGAGGAATGGGTGAATTTTCCTCGGAGAACCACAGCTTTTCACAATTATTGGATGCCCAGCTCTTCCTAATAAATTATATAATCCTTATTTTATAATTTATTACTTATAGTAAATTGTTCGGTAATTAGTAGAGCGTCGTAAGTACAATCCTACAATAGTTATAGTAAATACAAATTAGGGGCAAGGAAGAATTTTATTTAGTGGAGATAAAATGTTGAGATTGTAATATAAACTAATTATAAGTGTAAAGAAAAAACAATTTTGGGGTATTCACCTCTCAAATCATCCCGTGTGCACTTAAGAGGGGGGCGCTTAAAAATCGATGCCCCTGAGCACCAAATGACTTAGGACGGCTCTCTACAAGGCATTTGAATTTTCATAGACTATATTATTATACCAAAATTTGAATTTACTCTTCAAGTCACAATATCGACTTAGTTACGACTTTACGAGTCTGGTCGATCTTTTAGGGAATCCCGAAATTATGGATTGAAGAACGGCAATAATAATTACTTCAGTACACTTCGACCGACGTGCATTTGTAATAGTATTGTTTTACCCGGTCAATCCATTAGCCATAATGTACAAGTTTAATGGAGTTTTCGTACGGTTCATAATAATGGATTTTCCGTTTTCGAAAATTCACCGTATTAATTTAAAGCGATCACTCTCTTTGCGGAATTGCACGTCGCAAGTGTTATCCATCACAGCGGTGGCGGTGTGTAAAATTATTTTTAAATTGCTCGGACTAGTATAAATAAGTATAATGTAAAATATAAACGAATATGAATAAATAAATAAATTAAAAGCAATATAACGACAGTCACATTACTACTACTACCACTAATACTAATACTATTGACATTACTGCTGCTGATATCACTCCCGTCTACTACAACTACTACTTTTTTTTTTTTTTTTATCGTGAATTTGCTGACTCCTGCGAGAGACGTCCTGCTTTTGCTTTCCCGCCGGGACGCCATCATTTATTAACGTAAAAAAAACAACATTTTACAATTGTCTACAAATTACAATAATAATATACAATACGAATCAGTGTGCGTCTGCGTCACGATTTCTCAGACAGACCAGATAGTTATCGATGTAGCGTTTTATGGCTGTCCGCCGACGATTTAATTCTAATTACTCTTTTATATTAGAAAAAAAATTAAAAGATATGTAACTGAAAATCGTAGAAAATTAATTCTTAAACTAGATTTTGGACGACTATTTTTTTAGTGAGTCGTACAAATAAATTTTACAAAATAACTATATAATATATAATATACAACAAATGACTTATTTCCTTTTTTCATTATTTTAGAAATTAAATATGGGAAAATCAACTTTATAGTTAATAATATTAATTTTATATTTTTGAATACAATTTTATAAATATTTTTATATTAAATATTATTGTTAAAATTAATTTAAGAGAAATTTGAGATTGTTTTTTCTCACTAAGTCCATAATCTGCAGAAATCGTCATTTCGTCATCACTATTATATTCCCCAGTGCAGTATTTAAATTCCACTCTGGGGGAAAATAAATATCATTATTTGTAAAATATTTATTTGTTCATTTATTTATTTCTTTTCTCCTTTTTTTTTTTTTTTGTTTTTTTATAGTTTAATTGAATTGTACAATAACTTAGATTATCGTAAAATGTAAAAATGTAACCTCTGTAAAGCTAATGACCTAGTAGTTGATGCTTAACCAATAAAAAAAAAAAATTAAATTATATCGAAAACCCTCGTAGATACCTTGATATGTTTAAACAGAAACTATCTCACCTCGTAGTTCCAAATCACATCGATTGGCCCTAAGCATTTTTCACTTTTTGTATGCGGTTTACAGGTATTTAGACGCTCCAGTAATTTTTACTTTTAATAGAATATTCCAGGGTATTTAAATTGGGCAACTTTTTCAAAAATCAGTGATTCCACTGCAAGTATCTCATAGTCGTTTTCCATAACTCTATTATCTTTGTTATGTAGTAGTCATACTAATTTTGCTTTTTCCGATAGTTGTCGTGTTTTTCATTATAGATTCTTATACAGTTTTTTCTATTGTTCCCAGTTAGATTTAATCGCAATTTTGACGATGGGCTTTGTGTTACTTACATTATAGCATTTCCACTTTATTGATGAAAAAAAAACAATTTTAGTCGCACCGCGGTGTTTACGCCGCACTGATATCTAATTATGTGCATTAATACTTTGTGTTTACTTACTAGTGACTTTACGTGTACGGATTAACTACATAACTATTGCAATATATTTATAAATACATTGTTTAAGAATAGTAAAGAGTCATACTAAGCTTATCAATAAGTATAATTAAAGATAAATGTTTTTCCCAAAGACGCAGTAACTGCTAAAAGGTTAAACTCGTGATATCTTTCAAATGGAATGTCTGAATTGAATAACTCAAAAAGTTATATAAAGTTATTGAAGCAGCCTTGAATATGAAGTAATTTATTTTGATAAGGATTAATACTAAGATACAAGAGCCTTTTCCAGCGGCAGCATTTTAATTCATTTTCAATTTAAAAGAACCCTTATTGTGACATAACTATAATAGTTAAACATATGCTTTTACGACACTTTTTGTAGATAATTATGTTTTCTGCAAAGTCATACTACATCATTTTGTTATATCAACAATAGTTTTCGCAGCACACACAATGTAAGGAATTTTTTATGTCATTTTTTTATACCTTGTGTTACATTATTGGAGTTTTAATAATAATCCCTAATTTTTTTGAAAATATAATACAGCCTATATTACCTGAGGATAGTGTAGCTTCCCGACGGTGAAATAATTTTTGAAATCGGTCTAGTAGTATCGGAATTTATTCAATGCGAACCAATCAAATATTTCCTCTTTATAATATTAAAGAAGTACATACTGATCTCTAGTATACTGTACCCTTCCAAAATGTACAGTTGCGCGATAAAAAGTTTGAAAAAATCTCAATCTAATTTACATAAAACATCAAATTTCGATTCTTTTTACAGAGAGAAATGAAATTTACTAACACGTAATATTTTGTAATTGTACTATGGAATAAAAAATGTTGTCTAATTCTATTTTAAAGTTTTTCCCAGTATATTTTTTTTCAACCGAATCAATAAACTAAGACGAAACTTGCCAACAATAAAATTATATTAGAAAAATCAATTCTTTGGACCATTAGCAAAAAATTGGTAAAATATGTTTATTTGAACGGCTTTATTTCACACAATGCATTATTCACGCATTACTCATTCATTGCCTACAATAATAAGAGCCAACGATGACATTAGTGCTTTTTTTTATTACCATTAACAATAGATTCGAAAATTGCAAAGTTTTTCTTTTTCTTCTGTCTTTTTACTTTTCAAATTCTATATATTTTAAAATTAATTCTACTATTGAAGAATAATATCGGTCCAAAAACAATTTGTAGTTTATAAACTCAGTTTATTTGGTCATAATCGATTTCGTTCGATGACAACCTCTAAATTTATTCTTAACAAACATTTTAATCTTATAAATATTTTGTGGAAAATAAAACGATATTTTTAATAATATTACAGTCCAAAAATGTTGTCGTTGATGCATCGTATAATATTGATGGTTCGTATTAAATCAAAATGAATAAATTCAAACAAAATATATCTATATTGTAAACTAACGTATATTATAATATCCAATGCTGGGCATTAACGAGTTAAAAATTAAAATTAAGTTAAACGTTAAGCTAATATTAACAAGTTAAATAACTCGTTAATTTTTTTTTTTTTTGTAAACTAATTTTATACAAATTTAATAAAATTATGTTAAACATTAAATTTTATACCAACCATTAATTTATCAGTTCGTTGGTTTGAAAACTAATATTAAATATCAAAGATATGCCTAAGACTATACAAAAAATGTCGAAAAATCCCATCTAAAATATATAATTATTACTGATTTGACTTTGACACCCCACATAAAAGTATTTTATAGATAGCTGATACCTAGAACCTATAAGTATGGTAGTTAGTACCCATATATCTAACAATAGAGACCTAAACAATAGATATCCTTAAATATTTCAAATATTGGGAGGAAATTTTGGCCAAATAGTTTACAAGCCACCTTAAAATCCTCTGGCAAATACTCTTATACTCTCTACATGTTTACAGAACTACAAACATGAATAATTTCCAAAATCATAACGATTTTGTAAATAACTTTTTTTTCTTATCGATATGAAAACTATTGAAATTTGAATTAAATTTATTTTAAATTATTTATCTTTTTTTATCCGTTAATTTTTAACTTAATTTAATGAGTTGAAAAAAATTGTCAACTTTCCCGCCTTGATGATATTACTAAATACATAAAACTAAACTACATATCAATCGTGTTATAATTAATTACGATTATCCGAATTAATTGGGACCGCATTAGTTCGGATACGTGAAAGTTCATATTTTGAAAATTGTTTTGATAAATACAATGTATGTATACGTATATGTATATCTCGATATATATTTAATTAATATTATTATAATCCTACTTTTCACAAAAAAAAAAAAAACATACAAGTTATATTATTATATGTATTTAAATTACATTATTTAGAATTTATTTTTATATATTATTTAAGAACATAATATACATTTACTAATTACATAGAAACATGTATATGTTTGACATATATTTATGGTATTTTTTTTTTACAAAGTTATCAATTTTCATTCGACAAAAAGCTGTGACATTCGGAAACGTCAATTGCAGTTCGGATAATCGAGATTCTATTGTGAATTGAATTATTATTTTGTTACAAGCAGTTTGT
Organism: Pentalonia nigronervosa; assembly: GCA_014851325.1. Classification (NCBI taxonomy): domain Eukaryota; kingdom Metazoa; phylum Arthropoda; class Insecta; order Hemiptera; family Aphididae; genus Pentalonia; species Pentalonia nigronervosa. The sequence continues at coordinate 17,985 of JACXSJ010002917.1, forward strand.
ATTATAATTTAATTTATGATGCATTGCAAAAACATCGAGGTGCAGCGGTCGTTCTAAATGGAAAATACACACTATATATATATATATATATATATATAGGTACTTAGATATTAGACGCCATAGACGTATTGGCAAGCGTTATTGTCTTACAATCGTTCATAATATTATGTCTTCAAATGGAATCAGGGATACCAGCATTTTGGTTTAACACTGGAAACTACATCGTCACAGTGAGTCACAGTTATGTTAAATATTTTTGTTTCATTAAAATTCCGCATTTTCTCCGTGTTTTCCACCATATATTACTCATACCGAATATTATGCGTCTTAAAAATATATGAAAATATACGCATCATGCAGACACTGCGCAGAAGGTTTTGCAAATTCGAACATGTCTAAATTTAATAAAGATTTGCTTTGAGTAATTCACGTTTCATGAAAAACGAAAAATAAAATTTATCCACGCATTATAATATTATCAGAATAGTATCAAATGAATTTATGTCGTTATAGTGTTTAAAATAGATTACGTGAAAAAAGATTCTGTGGTGACATTCACAGTTTCGACTATAGACAATCGTAAATTACTTTTAAATTATATTCTTATAGTAGTTGTATCACTGGAAGAGATAAGAAAAAATAAACAGATAATGCAGGGTGATTCATTAAACATAAAACACTGATTATCTCAAAAGATATTCACTTTTTTCAAAATTTTAGATCTACGCTGTTCTATAATTATATAATTTTTTATTATTTTTTACCCTTATATTTGTTTGATAAACCACCATCAACTTTTGATTTTCAAATGGCAATTGATGCTAAATATGACATCATTTAATAAGGTTTTTTTTCTTATTACAGCATAAAAGATAATACACTTTTCAAATCAATTCAGTTTATATAGTAGGTAAACTTAAGTTAGCTTCAAAATACTCCATTTAGCAGTATGCTTCACAGTTTTCCCCCACGCTAATAGTGTGGTGAAACCCGAAAGCGCAAATCGACATTTTTTTTCAATAACTCAAAAGCGCAAAACGAATTTGTGCTTTTATAACTTGGTAGTGGAATAAAAGCGCAAAAATTAGTTGTATTACTTGATGCAATATTTTACTAACCTAACGCGTGAGACTCGACGCTCTTACCCATTCCACGACAGATTGCAACAACGCGCCGCGGCAGTTATTGCATTTGTCTGTGTCTTATCGTGACACATTACGATGACGGTTGACAATCATTTAAGATAAATATAATATACAAAATATAATGGTATATACATTATAAACTTACGTTAAATGGGATTTTTGATAATTATATAGGTAGCTTTACAACTATATAGACTATTACATATATATATTACCTATATGACTTATTGAGTCGTTTAATTTTTAATTGAAATTAAAATGAAATATTTTAAATCGTATACCAGATATCCACCTATATCAATTGGTATAAAAAGGTGAAATTTAATAAAAACATTATGTAAGAAAGAATTAAAAACTCAAAATATACTTTAAGATTTTGAATTATCTGCTCATAATGGCATTTTGCGTACATTTCCAAGTGCACAAAATAAATGTTGTCGATATCATCTCGAGCAAGCCTGGTATAGATAAATTGCAAAATTGGACTTAAAATTGAATACGATCAATGTGAATCAGAAATTTCACATTGGTTAAAGTATTTCTTTAGATTAGCTTTTTTAGATTCTTCTGAAATTTCTGATACATTTTATGAATTATTTTCTATTGCTCCCGACAATCAGAAGATATCAACATTTTCAGATTATATTTTAGCGAATTTCATTGAAAATGATAGCAGATTTCCACCATATCTCTGATCTGAGCCACCTTCAGTCGAGCTAATGTCTACCAATAGTCCAGAATCATATCACCGTCATTTGAAAGATCAATTTTATAACCCGTACCCATCTATTTATTTATTTATTTTATTGTATTGAAGTGATTAAAGAACACCAATCAAAAGTTTATTTTAAATTACAGTCAAATAGTCAAAAATTTACAAATCTAATGTCATCTTCAATGCACAAACTTACTACACAAAATTTCAAATTTAATTTTTATGTACCTACTCATTATTTTAGTTTAATATATTAATTTATTTATTCATGATACTTGTTTAACTAATTTAAAGTAATACTCAAAATTATAATTTTTATTATTTATTGACTTTTACTGATTTTTTTAACTAATTTCAATATCACTAATTTTAATATCACTGTAAATGCTTAATTAAATATTAACAATAACTACGATTTTAATAAAATACACTTTTTTTTTATAAAATTGATTTGCGCTTATAGGTCATTTATTTTTGCTATTTTGGGTTGTGTTTAGATCATATTTTGCGCTTATAAGCTACAGCCTAATAGTGCCACTGGTCCAATGGTCATGATATTACTTATCGTTTATAAAAACCAAAAGTTATAAGTAATGAATTCGATACCGTTATTGTACCGAGTTGATACAACGATTATCAGTTAATCACCGATATATCTTGTGATCAAGCGATATCGAATTTATTACTTATAGCTTCTGGTCTTTGTAATTGGTAAGTATTATTATGACCAGTGCCGAAAACACCTTCAGTGAGGCGATTTGCGCGAACTCTGCCAAATGGACATTAAAAAATACATTTAGGGGCACAATTAAGTTTACAGTACTTACTGAATTGATCTGAAAAATGTAATATCTTTTACCCTAAGGAATACAAATCCTAATTGTTGCGGCATTTACCGACTAGGTATACTACATTTACACACAAAGACCTTTCAAGCCACATAATTTTGGGGAGTTATATCTCATCAACGGATAAACAAAAAATGAAAACTTGAACGTGATAATTCATAAGAAAAAAATCTTACCGAATGATGACATTTTTAGTATTGGTTGCCATTTAAAAATCAAAAGTTGATGATGGTTTACTTAAGAAATATAAGGGTGAAAAATATTAAACAATTATATAATTCCAGAATAGCGTAAATCTAAAATTAAAAAAAAAAATTGAAAAAGTGAACACTTTGAATTAATGAGTGTTTTACGCTTAATGAATCATACTGTATATTATATAAACATTAGGTAATACCTGAATAGCCACCGACTATAACATTTTTAAACTTCTGTCGGAACACGTTTCCCGTAATAATATTTGAAAGTTAGATTCGTTCGTCTCGAAAATCAATTTTTACAAAGCGACGTTCGTTAAATGGTTGGCTTTATGTGAGCATTTTATTTTATTTAAAAAAAAAAAAAACGATATTATAATGACGTATAGTACGAACAAAATAAAAAATAATCTCTTTTACTCGGCTATAGAGAGTAATCTCTTTTACCTTCAGATAATATTATGTACTACACCGCAAAAGATATTCTTCCCGGCCATTAATAAAATGCTAATTTTATAAAATGTCGGATAGGTACGTAAATATTATAATAATACGGTTAAGATGTTTTTAGTAGACGTTATATATTTTTGTCTGGACAAAAAAAAATTAATCAAACGTTTTTAAAGTATCGGAAAAGAAAAAAATTGTCTGACAAAGTTATTAGATTTTAATTACACACTTGCAACTGTAGAAGAATATGAATTCGTCGAGAAACTGATCTATCGTAGATTTCAGATTATAATATGAAAAACGTAAACGGAAAGCAGTTCTACACAATTGTGTTTTATAGAATTCAACTCAAACGTAAATATTTGAATTAATTTTCGGGAAGAAAAAGTGATTTACATTAATAATTATCTAATATCTTAAATTGTAAACAATATAATTGAGTTGGGAAAGCTCACTCTGCGAACGTGCTAAATCCTAGGTTTTCAAACGTATTTTAATACAGCACAATCGAATATAATTCAAAATAAAAAAATTGGTGATTTTAATTATTTTATATTGAGTAATTATCATAAATAAAAATCGAAATTTAATATTCCAACACAATAAATCGTAACTAAGCAGATACAATAAGTGCGTCAGAAAAAATAAAGGAAAAACGGAAATTTTTTATATCATTGAATTCAAATTTAACACATCCATTAACGGGACCCACTCGAAAACCACTTTAAAGCAAAGCGGTACCCACTTTCCAACATTTTTAACTTTATCATTTTATTTTACTGAAATATTATTTATTATTTTAGATAAAATTATACTCAATTATCTTTATCTAGATAAATATTTAATTATCTTTATTTAACATCGGGTATAGGTGCTAATTACTAATTTACAAGTCATATTTTCTGGTTTAAACTCAAAAAATGTCGACAAGTATGTACCACTATGCTGAACAGTAGGTATCGAGTGGGTCACTTACATGGATGTGTTAAATTTGTATTCAATAATATAAATCATTTTATACGAAAAACGATTCTGAGCGAAAACAATCTGTTAGCATATATAACTATGGATATTTTAAGATATTAATACTATTAAAATAATTTATTTTACTATTAATAATACAGTAGGTTGAAATATTTTTTTGCAGAAAACATTGCATTTTAAAATTTAATTCAGTGTAAAAAATATAATAATATACTTTAAAAGTTTCAAGCACCCACGAAAAATATTTTTAAATTATAACGAAATAAATAACATCGTAATTCTTCAATTAAATATCTAATTTTGTCTAAAATTGAATTTAAAATATTAATAAAAAATTATAATTTTAATAGATTTTTTTAATTTTTTGGTTACACTATAAATTACTTACGAAAAACCTTGTTTTAAATTTTTAGTCCTTAGTTATAATAACTAAACTTTTTATAAATTTTTTACTACAAAACGATTTGTAAATGTTCGATGATTAATTTCGACCATAATTTGAAGTTTTAATTATTATAAAAAAAAATGTGCATACATATTTTTATTATTTTTGATCTTCTATTTAAAAAACTTATGAAGAATCTTGTATTAAATTTTCAAGAAATTTGACCAAACGAATATTTTTTTTTATCAAAATTTAAAGAAAAAATTTTGAAAAAATCAAACATTTTTTAAGCCTACATTTAGCTTGAAAATTGTTAAAATATTTTAAAAATTTTTTGGCGTATAGAAAATAGTAATCTAAACATTTTTTGAAATAATTGACAGTGCTTGAATTGAATAGAGACGCGCAGAAACGCAGTTCCTCTTCTTCTTAGAAATTATTTATGTGTACTCCTTCTTATTATATTCTTATCAATAAAACATTTAAATAATTATGTGCGAAATTTTTTTTTACACTTTTACATCCTCTTGTAATTGTTTCTCAATTCAAGCACTGACTATCGTTATTGTACATAAAAATAGTGATAACAGCATACAATTATTACGTAGCAACAGCCCAGCAAATGTTATTATTATTTTTTAGTCATACTTATTATTATATATATTTGTAGATTATATTGTGGTAATAATATATTTGATATAAAATGACTAAATGAGTAAACGATTATTGAAAAAAATACACGTGCATTTCACTACCTAAGATTTTTCTAGATATTTATGTAGATGTTCATGATTTAAATCATAGATACCAATTGGATGCTAATTTATTAATTTATATAGATAAAAAGTTGATACTTGATCTGCATCTTGATAATTTATCTAGAAATCACTTAACTCTGGCAATTAACATTCGTTATCGCGATAAATATTTAAGTTTCAATAAGAAATCAAAATTTTGTGAAAATTAAAAATCAAAATATATGTTTGAGTATATTTCATCGGTACCTATAGATAGGTCATTAGGATTTCAAACAATATTTTAATTAGTTTTATAGTACTATAACTAAACAATTAAACGTTTTAATTAATTGTTTATAGTTTGGATAAATGGGGACTGAAGTCGGCTAACATTCTGCGGGATACCCTCTTGCCACTCCATTCTACACATTAAAACTTTAAACATTTAAGGCAGTATATTATTTTGTGTGCACTAAAAAGCCTAAAATAAAATATATTTTATATGCATCATTGAAATATGTACCTAATGTCATGCTTATAAAATTTATAAGAAATATTATGCAATAGTACATGGCATTGCATATCGAAAACAATTCTTAGCTAAGACGATTCGTCGGCCCATATATAATCATTACAAACTATATTTTATTTCTGTTATATTAATTTGTTTTAGTCACCTTGAATATTGTTGAGTTATTATAAAATAACTAGAATCGTCATTATCTAAAAATTGGTTCAAAATTATGCTGCGGTACTTTTGCTAGTAGGTCATAGATAAGGTAAGAAAGTGAAACTAGTTAGTATTTTGAAAGGTCAATGATAAACAATTTCCAGTTTTTTCCAAAAGTATCGGGAAATTAAAATAAAAAGTTAAGAAACAATATGATATTTTTACGTAAAACCATTTTTTAAAAAGATCGGTTTTATTTTTGTGGTTTAACTAAAAAACAAATAATTCTTGAAGATATTTTTGATTTTCATCAAAAGTTTATAAGATCAATAAATGATAACATTTTAAAAATATTTTTACTCCTTTAGAGCTATTTATAACAGTAATAAATTTTAAAATTTTTTATGATTGTTTTGAGTTAGAATTTTGAACAATTTTGAAAAATTGAAAACAATTGGAAATTATTTTTCAGTTAGAAATTCAAAAAAAAAAAATACTGTGACTTTGTATTTTTGATATTTTTCAACTGGAATATGAAAACTTATGAGAAATGTTTTAGTATATTTTAAAATTGTTCCTTTTAAGCAGAAATTAAATCACAAATAAATCAAAGATAAAGAAAAAAGTCGAACATTTAAATATCTATAAATAGTTCAAAATTATTTAATGTATTACATTCGTAATACTATGCATAAAAAATACTACTATAATAACTTGGCGTGAACTAAAAATATAACAGTTAATCGTTTTTGAATGAAAATCGATTTTATTCAAAAACAGAATTTTCCAAAAAATGTCAGCTTTTTCCTAATTTTTTTCTTCTAATCATTAATGGTGAATCACGTTGAATTTTTAATTTCTTGTCCACCAAATTACCAACAAGATTTAATTCCTTAGCATTGTAAAAAGTGTCTTTGGACATAAAAATGATTATAAAATACGAACATCATTGTAAAATCAATATATCCGTATATTGCTATGCCCAGAATACCTTTCATCACGTCATATCACATATCAAGTTCTTTCCTATCCATATACGACGACACTTAACAAAATAACATGATATTATTATAATCTACCGTCAGTCAAAGCTATTTTCTTAGAGATTATGATCAAGTTTAATATAATATTATTGTTAAAGACCTGATTTTTATGCAGCTAATGCCTAAAAAACGTGCAATTAAAATGCTAAAATGTGCAAAATCATGCAAAATCGTGTAAAAACAATTTTTTTATTAAGAATTATAAAACACATTTTTCATTATAGGTGCTTAAATTTGTATTTTAGTCGTTATTTATTTTTTATAATATTATTATTAATTATTAGTTAGTATTAACTATTGAGTATTATATAAAAATCTAAAATTTTAACTTATTTACAATGTTTAATTCAAATGTATTATCTTGTAGGTACATATATAAGTTTTTTCGGTAAAATTATGTCTTCTGTCATTTGATATATGTTTTAATTGTGAAAACATACGTTCTTCACGGCTCTATTTATCGAGTATTATTTTTAACAGCTTATAATTTTATTTATTCTTTTTTACATACAAACGGGTTTATGCCCAGGTAAAAGGATACATATAACAAATTATTAATGACAGCTATTATAACAACAAGTATATACTAAATTAACTTATATAATAAAGAAATAGGGGTCATCAAGTGATTTATTGGTTCATTAGATATATAATTGGTTTAACAGAGAGAAACATGAAACGGAATTTTATTGTAAGTAAAACGCAAAGGCACTTTAAAATGAAATAGCGAGAGAAGTGATGAAGTGTCAATATTAAAAGAGATAAGTTTTATAAGGAAAAAAGTATTTTGAGAATATCGACGGTCAAATAATGTGGATAGGTTGAATTCAGATAAGACGGAGGAATAATTGTGAGGAGGACAAAAAATTTTCAATGAGAAATTTGCATAATTGAAAATTTTTCTTACGCCTTCAAGTTGACGACACAAATCACTACAATCACAAACCACTGAATCATATTCAGGAATCGGTCTAACGAGAGCGTAGTAAAGAGATTTTAATGAATAAGTAAATTTAATTTTACTTGAAACTCTTCTAATGAACCCTAATAACTTATAGGCTTTACATGTAATACTATTTATGTGTAAGCATGAAGAAAGAGAGGGCGTGAATATGAAGCCTATGTCACGTAAATAGTCAACTGATAAAACTCCACTCCATCAATTAAATTGGTAATTATTATAGGAGTCCGAGTTTTAATGAAGGACATCAAAGGGCATTTACTAATATTAAGAGCCAGTCTTAGGGATTCACTCCAAACGACAAATCTATTAAAATCACTTTGGAGAAGTGAACAATCTTCTGTGGATTGAATAATCCTGTATAATTTCATGTTATCTGAGAAATATAGTAGTCAGCTGTGATGTAATACAAATTAAGCATTATTGACAAAAAGGGAGAAGTGAAATGGTAAGATATGACCTTCTCGAAGTACACCTGAAGTGGCAATGAAGGATTTAGATCTAACATCAAATAGCTTCATCCATTGAGAACTATGTGTTAAGAAAGATTCAAACCATGACAGAAGAGGCTCGCCAAAACCAAAAGAACAAAGTATGTGAAGGAAAACTTTGTGATTAACGTAATTGAATGCCTTAGAAAAGTCAGTGTATAACACATCAACTTGAAGACTAACATCGAAAGAACTATATATGTAATTACACAAAGTGACGATAGTAAGATCTTCTTTTAAATCTACGTCATTTTTATGTATTGAATCGTTGTATAGTTTTAAAATATAGTTTATATAATTTTTACATCAGGGATTTTTATCAAATACTGATTTAAATTTTTCATAGAGTATTTGTCCCTTTTTACTCTCAATTTTCTAAAGTTCGTATATTTTACTGTTTCAAATATATATATATATATATATATATATTTGATAATTAAAGATAATTAATTACGTCGTATTAGGTTATCGATACTTGTTATATCGATACACAATTTTATTTATTTATATTGATAATATTAGTTTTATAAGTAGCTTATTATTATATTAATTAACTACACAATTTTTTTATATTATACCACAATATATAAAACAAAAATATATTTACCTAACTATTTATATTAATATTTTAGGTGCTAAAAATATGTGCTGTAATTATTTAATTATATTAACTATTTAACAAATTTGTATTGAAGATTGTGAACTCCTAGGCCCCATTATCATTATCTTCTCGAAGAATAAATAAAAATAAAAATATATATAGTTATATTATTAGTTATAAAAGTTCAAAACTTTATATAACAACATAATAATAGCAATGATAAAGTAACATAAATTACAAAATAGATTTTATAATAAATTATGGAGCTAAAATATTTGTACAAAAGTACTAATTAATACATTTTTAAAACCTGAAATGTGCAATTCTTTTTGCAAAATAAAACTTTTTTTTAAAATTAATTTATATTTCTTGATTTGGATTTGTAGCTTGTTTCTAAAGGATTTAGAATACGCCATAAAAAGATACAATTGAACGGTAGACGGTATTTGATTATTATAAATATTTCCAAAACGATTTCACTGAATTTTCATAAGTTTACAAACAATTTTTATTATTTATTTGTAAAATGTATTTGTTTTACGAAACATCCACATCAAAAAACTTTGACGTAATAAGAAATATTTCTTTACTACGAAATATTCGAAATTATTTTAAGTATGCATTTATATTATGCACGACAAACGTTATTGCACAAATTCTCTGAAAAACAAATTGTGGACATATTTTATTCCACTCCCGTCTCTGTTCGCATACTTTCAAAGAATATATAATATTATGAAATTGCATTCAAATCCGGTCTTACGGTAATTAAAAGCTCGTTCAAAATATGATATTCTCAGAAATTTTATTACCTCAAAAAGCGAAATTAAAAATTTAAGTTGTCTTTTTAAAGATTAAAGAGTAAAGACTTAAAAACTGGTAAAAAAAATTCTTATAAACGTTGACATTTTTTGATAATAATGAGCATAAACAGTTAAGCTCAGAGTTCACATTCTTAAGAAAATCTACTCTCTCTCTCTCTCTCTCTCTCTCTCTCTCTCTCTCTGTTCATTTTAAGATACATTTACTAAAACGACTTTAATAATAAAATAACAACATTGAAATTAAAAGTTAAACTATATTGTTATTATTAAAATAATAATATTATACATTGTAGTGATATGTTATATCAGACGGATCAGTATTTTGCACAGATAACTTTAAAATTATAAAGATAAGAAATAGATAAAATAAAAATAATTATATAGAAAAAAGCTAATATAATCTCGTTTTTATATAAATAAAAAAAACTGATAATTATATACCTAGTTTTTAGGTTTTTAAAAACTTTATATATTTAATTATAGCTTTTATACATATTTATAAATTATATTTTAGTTTATTTATTATGATATGTAAAAATCCAATATAGATTAAATTCATAAATTTGCATAAGAAAAACGAATATTTAATACATATTCATATATTGAACATTTTAAACAATCTAGACACTTAATTTTATTGTTTAATTCATTATATACACAATTCAATGTATTAAAATCATATTATTCAAAATCAAGTGAAATTAATAAAACAGTTATCTAATTATCTACAGATAATCAGGAAAAAAGTTTTATTTTATCTAGATAAGATAAAAAGATAAACGATTTTATATAGATAACGCACAGCACTAAGGCAGATGCATTACAAAACAAACCGTCAAACTATATCATTATTTTTTATCAACTGATTATACAATTTAAGCATCTGCAAATCAAGAAAATACCGTTAAACAATCAGGTCCGTACTTAGATATTCTGCGCGCATGAGCTTAAAATTCATGGTACCCACTTTCAATACATTTTTCATATTAAAGTGGTGGCCAAACTTTTTTTTCAAAAATTTGATTATTTAATACAAGGTTTCTTATAATTTGTTATTAGAGTATTATTAAAAAAAAAAAGAGCGTTAATTCTTAATAGCTTATTTTATGAGTGACTGAAGTAAGAATTTTAAAACAATTTGTCAAAATCTGGAACACTAGCAAATCATTTTATTAAAAATTTATAAAAAATTGTAATTTTATATCTAAGATTTTAAAATTGAATATTCTTTTTACAAAGAAAAATTGAATTTTTCTTTCATTTTATTTAAGAAAATTTGTCCGTCTCCAAAGTGTACTTCCCCCTGGCAATTTCTAGCCGATGCCCCTTTTTAAACCGGCCCTGCAAATAATGATATTAATTGTATTATATAATATAATTATACAATAAGTCTTTGTTTAACGTAGAGGTCAGGTTCCCCGAAAACACAAGGTTAACCGAAAAACGTTAAGTAAAACACTTTTGCTTCGTTATAGAGTAGTCACAAATGTGTAACAGTAAAATAATATGTTATAGTGATGTTTATATATATATATATATATATATTAAAACTATACAGTTGACTGCAAAATTGTCATCGAACAACTGAAATGAATCAAAATAAAATAAAAAACGATTACAAAGAAAAACTTTTGTTAGCAGTCACTTTTAAAAGACGGTCATTTTAATGTAGCAGTATTTTTATTTTTTTTTTTTTTTTTGGTCCGTCAACTGTTATGGGAAAAATATATTAATACCTCTAAATAATGGTCAAAATATAATAGAAAATGATAGAAAATATGCATAAGAAATTTAAGGTGCATGGCTTGCCCAAATCGTTTATGGCTGTTTATAGTTATAGTACCTTATCGAAATTTTACGATAACACTAGTTAATTGGCTAATTAAAAAGATGGCCTAAATAATTTTAATGTATAAAAAACAGTAAAAATTAGTTAAAAAAAATTGTTCAAATAATAATATTTTTAAAACAAACTAATATTATTCAATATTTTTAATTTTAATACATATTTATAATAAACATTACATATTATTTTTAATTCTAATATGCAGTGACTTTTTAATTTTCAATTATATATAATATTATAGTAAATAACTCTTCAGTGTTACACGTGACGTCATAAATACATTTTTCAGTATGTACATAATAATATTGTGTATTTGTTTTTTTTATGTACTATACCTGATATCTGTTTTCTAGAAAAATTTCACTTTTATTAATGGTCACTCTCCATAGAATGGTCACCTCTAAATTCCGGTCCCTTCGATAACCGTTTATATGGAAATCTTACTGTATTATGTCAAAAAAAAGTCGACGAAATTGAACTACCAAAATATAATAAATAAATACAACGACGGTTTGATAAACACGTGTATTATAAACGACGTTATACTTAAGCCGTTGAAGTGTAAAATGAAACAAAAAGGCTTATAAACTTCTACGAAAATAACGAAACAACGCTGCTAAACGAGACAACATTAAACGAGGACTTACTGCAGTATAATATACTTTATTACACTAAATTTATTTTCAAACAAAAAAAATTAACAATAATTATAAAAATAATTATATAAACACTCGAGCATAGCGATTAAATAAGAACTCGAAAACAAGACGAGTGTCACTCGAGTGATCGCGTATCAGCTAGTGTGTATATGAATACACGAAAATAATACTTCAGGTAGTGATTCAATTTTTAAGTACAATATTAATTGAATGTGCAGTTATACTTAAAAATGTAGTAAAAAATACTTTTCAAAAAGTTTTGAGATAGTATTCCCATAAAAAAATATTAAAAATATATTTAAAATCATTATATATAAAAGAACAGACCTTTTTCATGATTCAATTTTCTGACTACACTGTTAAACTTTTTTACAACATTTTTTCAAACACTTTCTGAGTGTCACCACGTCGCCCGATTTTAAATTTTTTGTTTGATAAGGAAGAGGTATTGTAATTAAAAGTTACGGTTTTTTAGAGTGTCATTTAAATAATTTATAAAAATTATTGTATTAAATAGCTAGGCTTTAAATACATTATTTATAATAAAAAAAACAATATGTTTTCGAATCGATTATTTAACACATGAGGGAATCCGGGTTATTTAGCTAGTACTTAATATATAAAAATGTATTTTACGAATACTCACAAAATATTTGTTTTAAATTGTATTCTATATATTATAATATACATACATATATATATATATAAATATCAAAATTCATAATCAAAATTGTTAGAGTATTATTTATGAAATTGTTAAAATGTACATTAAATAGTAACATAATAGGTATACCGATAAATATATATATATATATAATACTCTAACAATTTTGATTGAAAAATATGATTAAATGTTTTATTCATATATTTTTCAACTATTGTTGTTATAATTAGACATTGAAATATTAAACATTTTCAAACTATTTTGTAATGAAAAATTTATAAAATGTTCAATTTTTATAGCTAAGGATTGAAAATTTAAAAAGAGGTTTTTCAAAAGTATTAATGGTGTAACTAAATAATCAAAAAAATATATTTACATGGTTGATATTTATAGACATTTTAAGCTCAAATTTGGACAAAATTAGACATTTAAATGAAAAATAACGATGCTAGTTATTTAGTTGTAATTTTAAAAAAAAATGTTAGTTTGTGCTTGAAACTTTAAAAGTATGTTATTATATTTTATACACTCAATTAAATTATCAAAGGCAATGTTTTCTGCTAATATTAATTCAACCTACTGTACTATTAATAGTAAAATTAATTATTTTAATAGCAATAGTATTCTTAAATACATTTCGTTATGTAGGCTGATAAAACGTCTTCACTCAATATCGTTTTTCGTGTACATTTTTTTAAATTTAACATATTTATGAAAGTGACCCACTTCACACATATTGTACAGCAAAGCGGTAACCACTTGTCTACCTTTTTTATATATATTTTTACAAGTTTTTAATTTATTATTATAATGGTAGCTATCAATTCTAATTGTATATTAAACTTATATTTACATACCTAAATTTTGTTTATAAGACAACATTAATATGTTGTCACAATAATTTGTGCCTATATGTTTTTATTAGATTATAATATTTTCTAGAATATTTTTATTTGTTTATTTTATCTATATACATTTATTATTATAAGAAAATTATTTTAAGAATGTATATTATTATTATTATTATTAATATTGTTCTTATATTTTAATTTTAATAAATTCAAATAAAACGATTTTTTTTTTTTTTTAAATCAATAAAGGTTAACTTGTAACAACTGTATCTAAGCTAAAAATCAATCGTTTGATCAAAAAAAAAAACAAAAATGATACGAAACGCGTAAATTCCTTTACAACCATATTGGTTTTTGGGGTCAGCGGCAAGTTCTTTGTTAATTTTAAATGTTCTCAATCGTTCCATAGCCAACAAATCAGTACATGGTCCAGGGGTCCGGAACTTTTTCATGTAAATGAGCCATTTTTAAAGAAAAATTTTAAAACCATGATTTTCTAAAAGCCTCACTGGTTAAGATGCTAAGGAGTTACTGGATTGATGCATTTTCGAAAAAGCCACAAATTCTTGATAAGAAGCCACATGCGGCTCCCGATCCTGATCTAGTCACTAATGTGTACAGTTGCGGTTAAGCATCGTTCGGCGTCTTTAGCACCCGGATGGGTGACCTTCAGGATTTTTAGCGACAAATCTTCGTCTTACATAAACAACCGTAACCCCCTCAACAGACCAGATCCCCCTTACCAAAAAATTCTAACGGCCATAGTTGCCGATGCTCGAGACCAAAAAAAAAAAAAAATTACAATTTATAATTCAAGTACGCCGTCATTTCATGGACGTCAAGAGAACAGACGATAATAATGTATAATATTATGAATATCGACGGGTCGCGAGACGGCGGCAATACCTTCAGCCGCGTTTATCACGACTTGTCAGTTGTCAGCGTTTCCGTCGTCGTCGTTAGCATCGTCCCGTGATCGTCGCGGTCACATTATATATCATCACAATAATAATGATAACAATAATGCTCCGACCCTAATATTATACGCGTGCGCGCGTCATACCTCATTACCCGCGAGTCTTTAAAATATATGTCACGTATTCATTTTATTATTTAGGCATTGCAACAGTCGAAGTGGCGCCAGACGCATCCGCCGTTCACCTGACCAATATACGCGCGAGTATGAGCTCGCATAAAATATTATATTTTATCTCGACATGATTTATGACGCGATCCCTCGACACGAACGCGTAGGTATTATTATTATTATTATGATTTTCGTCTTCGATCTCGCCATTACGGGGCCTCGAACGACGTCTAGCGTAGCTTTTTTGACCGGCGACTTGGTAGAGGTTTTAAACGAAAAATCCGCACGTGATTTATGACGCGCCGGACTTTTGTCAGAGTCGTCTCATACCGCACCCCCCCTCACAAGAACGTAGGTGACGACGACGATTAGTCGTCTTTGATAATACATAAAATATAATATATTACATTATATACAGTGAGACTTCTCTTAACAGTTACCTCTAAATTCAGTGTTGAGCGTTATCCAAAAAAGTAATTGATTATACTTTATCCTTTCTAGATATTAAACGAAATGTGTTATCTGATGAATAATTGAGTTATTTAATGTCGAATTCGTGGTGATAAATATTTATTCGAAAATAGTACTCGAAAGTTGAAAACCCGTGTCTCATTAGTAAATCATCCTTATACGAAAACAGAACAAAATTAAAAACATAAAGTAATAGCAGGTAATAATAAATTATATAATACATTTAAAGGGTACACACGAATTGCGTACCAAAACAGGTAGATGAACCTTTTTGAACGAATTGCGTCCCGGACGCAATTTCATCTACGGTTAATTATTATTGTAAGGGGTTCCTAAAGTGATATTTCCATAGTAAAGATATGTCAAGTTATAAAAAAAAATTAAAATTGAATTGTAAAAATATAATAATATCATTGTCTGTATTT
>JACXSJ010002918.1:0-34033 GCA_014851325.1 Pentalonia nigronervosa
TTGACAACCGTAACATTTTTAAACAATATTTGCAAATAAATTCATTTGGAAAGCCATATGTAGAGACTAATTCTAAAAGATTATTCCAAATTTCATTATTGACAGAAGTTTTTATATTCATTATTGTAATAACTTCTCTATGAAAACACAATTTATGACAACAGAAACACACGTATATGGGTAAGTCACTTGATTTTTTTATAATAGGCACTAAAAGCTAGAGTGAACTTGTCAATTATATCATCTTCATTTTCAAAATTAAAATTATTTATGTAAAAACTATTTACATTTTGGATTGTGTGACTTTCTATAGTTTGTAATGTTTTTACATCTCCTGTGCAAAAAACCTTGTCAATTTTTGAGATAATGTTTTGTTCTCTACGTTAATTATACACATGTGTAACTATATTTCTTATACTTGGAAAATGTGTTCCTAGATTTCTTAAAAATTAAAGAGTAGAGCTACAGCTGAAATTCTGGTGACAAACAATTGAATGTCCTAACTTTGTAGACCTACTAAATTTGTTGGTACATAGATCAAAATTTTTGGTCTTATTAGGGAATTGTTCTAGCCTCAAGCTTAAAAGCAGTTTTAATATTTCTAAGAGTCTCAGTATAATGTAAGAACATTGCAAATTACATACGACACTATTACAGTGCCATGCAATTTCTGGACTATTAGCATTTATAGGAGGAAATAAATTAATAATTTGCCCTTTGTCATTTAATTCTAATTTTTCATGATATGATTCAGGTAATACTTTATAAGCATATTCAAAAAAGTATGGTTCAGTGTTTTTGCTATGCTTTGACTGACCTAGTATAGAACACAATAAATCAAAATTTAATTGTTCATTTTTTGGCACAGCCACTGTGTAGTTGATACTTGAAATATGCGTTTGGAACATTTCTACTTTACGGGACACCCCTTTTTTTGGTCATTTTTTGGGGGGACTTTGTTATATTTTTGACGCAAAAATGATGGTAAAATCAGAATTTGGCGCACGAACTTACTTTAAAAGTTAGAGCTAATTGAAGTTTTCTATTTATACAATAATCCTTAAATACCCATTTTGCATTATTGCATAAGCAAATGAACTGCTGCGCAGTGGTTACTGTGTTACATTTATTGTTAAGGGTCAAGCGTTCGATCCCCGGGTAACGTTCAAAGTTTTTTGCACTTTTTTTTTTAAAAATTATTAGCCTATTGTTTGACATAATAGTAGTGCTATATAACAGATATACTTACCCATTAGTTCACCATCTAAAATACACAATACAATTATGCAACATAAAGCAAGTTATTCACCAGTCCATAAAATATACATCAACAGTGGTAAAATAAACAATTTATTTGATATCAAGAAACTAACAAAAAAAGGTTATAAATAAATATTTTACTATACATTTTAAGCGGTCTTCTCTAATTGCTGTAGATAAACATCGATAAGATAAAATGACAAATCCACACTTTCAATATTACTTTTATAATATTTTCCATTGTATTTTTGTATTCGTACGCGTCAATATTACACTAAAGTATTTACAATGGAAAAACGTATAAATTTGATCGATTCGGTTGAGTGGTCACAATTAGACGATGGGTTAGGTTTGATCTCCAACTCCCCCGACGGGACCCACCTTGACGCGGTGGGGGAGCTTGCAGGCCTACGGCCTTACCAAGCGGTCCCATACCCGGCTTTGACCTTGATTGGTTGGAGTCGGAGCACAGAAAGCCGGTCCTTACCTTAACTGGTTGGTACCGGCAGGACTAGTCCACCTACTAGCACCAGCAAAAGGACTCGGAAGGAAACCGTAAACCACCACCGGGGGACTGATCGAACCCCGGTGTCCTCCTAGATCAGGCAAAAGACTGGCAACCAGACAGACGCCGCGATGCTGGCGGCGTCAGTGGAGGCTAAGCAAAAATTACAAATATGATGAGTCAGACAATAAGCATTGATGTTACTGCTACAGGGGCTTCGGTAACCCCAGAGCCGGCGGTTGGGGGACGGTGCTCGCCCCAGGTGTCGTCATCACCCGCCAGCACCAAAAGTGTAGAAGTGCCTAGGCAGGCTTCTACCGCCAGCAACGGAGCTGGTAGAGCTACTGCCGGAGAGGGTGCGAAACAGGCCCTCTCCAGCGGCCGGAAAGCCGCTGAAGCTACTGTAACCAGCAATACCAGGAGTCAACCGGATACGAATGATACCAGGGCAGTATTGAGAACGCTGAAGGAATGTATCGCATCCCAGGAAGCCGGACTTAAGACGCTCGACCAGAAAGCTCGGGCTCTGGATAGCTGGGCTGTCAAGGTCAGGAGCCCGGAGGTAAAGAAGGCAATTGAGGAAACCCTCACGGTCATCAAGGGCCTTGTTAAGTCCCGCGAAGCCGTCCTAAGGGCATACAACGGGCTGTCGGAGAGCGTCATCCGCAACGGCGACCAGTCTCCTATGGCGGTGGCTACACCAATACCGGCCAGCCAGAACGCGAGAACGCAAACTTTGTGTAGCAACGACGAGTCGTCGAGCTTCACAGTACTGACCGCCATTGCTGAAGTCAGGGCGATCGTAGCCGAACAACAGGGGCAAATCAGCGGCCTCCTGCTTCGATCGACCGAGAAGGGTGCCCGAGATGACGAGAGACAACGAAGACCATGCAAGAGAAGGAGAAACAAAAGAATAAGGAGAAGTGATAGTTAGTCGGAGGCGGGTCAGACGGCCACTTCTGACAACGATGAGGAGGATACCCCTCGGAACCCCCCAAACGAAGCACCCACGACAGGGATCGGTGCACCTTCCTGGACGGAAGTGGTCAGGAGGAAGAAGACTAAGGAGAAGCCATCCCAGTCGGCACGCAAGCCGGATGGCAGCGCACCTGCCGCCAAGGCTACCAAGTCCTCCACCGCCAAGCCGTACGTCAGAACGCGCCCGTCCGCAATCATGATCGACGTCGCGGCCGAGAACTTTCCGGAGCTGGCTAGAAGAATTTGTGGCGGAGTGAGCCAAGATGTTATAGGAAACAGCGTTGTCGGTATGAGGCAGGCCAAGTCCGGCGGTCTGCTCATAGAGGTCTGCGGTGACCGGACCCAGATTGAGGCCGTCCGTGCCGAAGTGGCCAAGTCTGCAGGCCCAGAGTTCGAAGTGCGAGCTCTCCAACAAAGAGCTCTGGTGGAGATACGGGACCTCGACCAATGGACAGACCCCGCGGAAGTGCTGCAGGCCGTGTCCAGCTCTGTCGGCATAAACCAGGAGACGGTTAGGGTGGTCAGCATGAGGAAGAGGTTCGGCGGATCGCAGGCAGCGTTGGTGTCCCTTCCGCTGGGCGAAGCGCGAGGCCTGACCAACCTGGGCCGACTGCGGATCGGAATGGTCAGCTGTAGAGTCAGGATAACCGAAGCTAAAATGAGGTGCTTCCGCTGCCTCCAATACGGCCACATAAGCGGGAGGTGCGAGGGCCCCGACAGGACGCAGTGCTGCAGAAACTGCGGCGAGACCGGACATAGGGCGGTTGCTTGCGAGGCCCCGGCCTCGGTTGTCAGCGCCTTCGCCAAAATGGTGGGCGCGGCTCGGGCGACGACCAAGTCACCATGATGCCCGATCGCAGCAATACTCGGGGACGTATGACCTCCGAACGAGTGCCCAAGTCCACATTTAAAGTCCTCCAAATAAATGTGGACGGTAGTAAGGCGGCACACGATCTAATGGAGGCTACTGCTTCCAAGATGGGTATAGACATATTATTGGTTAATGAGTTATACAGGCCAAAACCAGAGGAAGAGGGATGGTTCTGCGACAACGGTAAGAAAGCTGCGGTTGTAGTCATAAACCCAAATATGCCAGTGACTGAGATTGGTCCGAGGGCGGATTTGGGCTTCAGGTGGATTTGCGTAGGGGGTATTCGTATATATGCGTACTATTGGTCACCGAACACACACCTCAATGAATATGAAGATTTCCTAGATAGATTAGAGTGGAGTATAAGAGGGACTACTGGACCGGTGCTTGTAGCTGGCGATTTTAATGCCAAGTCCCCAGAATAGGGTGATCCGAGTGAGGACGCGAAGGGACGAGCTCTCGCAGAACTGATGTCGACCCTCAATATATCGGTCTGTAACCATGGAGACATTCCCACATTTGAGAGGATCTATAGGGACGGAAGGGTCGCATGTTCCCATATTGATGTCACCTTTGTATCTAGCGAACTGTACGGAAAAATAGTAAACTGGAAGGTCTTGGCGGAGGAATATACAGGAAGCCTACATCATTATATATCATTTGAAATCAAGACGATAGTTGCACCGTATGACATCCAGCCATCGACAAAGAGATGGGCGTTCAAGAAATACGATAGGGAAAAACTTCGCCTCTTCCTCGGATCCGCGGAACCACCGAGCGACATGGACAGTGAGGATGCAATAGAAAAAGGTGTGGATGCTTTTCTCCAGGATGCGTGTAACTCATGCATGCCAAAAAGCACCTACGGATGGGGAAAAAAACCAGTCTTCTGGTGGTCTCAAAATATAGCGGACTTAAGGGCAAAATGCCTCGCGGCCCGTAGAAGATGCAAAAGAAGCCGCCGCCGGGGGACTCCTGGAGATCAGTCGAGGGAAGACTTTATTGCGGCAAAGAAAGAATTGAGAAACGAAATCAGAAAAAGCAAAAGAGAAAGTTGGAAAAAACTATGCGCAGAAGTTGAAACAGATCCATGGGGTCTTCCATTTAATATCGTGACCAAAAAACTCGTAGCCAAAAGACCGATCCCGGGCATCACAGCCCCAGGCAGATTAGAAGCGATTGTGGACTCCCTATTCCCGACGAGAAGCGTAATTACCTGACCCCGGCCGACTGTAGTACAAGGATTTCAACAGGTGACGATAGAGGAATTGGCAAGACACGGATCAAGAACTCCGCGGGATAAGGCTCCTGGGCCGGACGGCATTCCCGACTTCGTGTTGAAGGAAACTATAGCGAGAAGACCAGAGATCCTATGCAGGATATTCAACGCATGCTTGGAGAAGGGGATCTTCCCGAAGAACTGGAAGTCTGCCGACCTCATATTAATTAGAAAAGGCACTAAGCCTCTCGAGCTCCCTTCCTCGTACAGACCCATCTGCCTGCTTAACACCATAGGCAAACTCTTTGAGAGAGTGATTAAAGGAAGATTGGAGCACCTGGAGCGCGGCGGGAACCTGAGTGACAGGCAATTTGGCTTCAGGAGGGGAAGATCAGCCGTAGACGCGATCCGTACAGTGTACAACATAGCAGAAGAGTCTTCAGTCGGCCCGCTATACCGGAAGGATTTATCCCCCGTGGTAGCGTTGGACGTGGCAAACGCCTTCAATTCGGCCGGCTGGGATAAAATAGTGGCAGCACTTAACAAGAGAGCCGTGCCCGATTACCTAATGGCCATAATCCGGCACTACCTTAGTGATCGGACAATCAACTACGGTGAAGGCGATAGACGGGTCATGACATGCGGAGTTCCACAGGGATCAGTGCTGGGTCCAACTCTGTGGAATGCCATGTATGATGACGTCCTCGATATCAAAGTGACTACGACACCGGGGATCTCCTCGAGCACTCTTGTAGCATTCGCGGACGATCTGGCTATAGTTACAACCGGACACACCACACATATTCTGGAAGAGGTGACAAACGACACGCTTTCGGCAGTCGACACGTGGATGAAGGAGAACAACCTAGAATTGTCGGTTCACAAAACAGAGGCTACAGTGATGACCTCTAAAAGGGGATACCAGTCGCCCACCTTTTCACTCCAAGGAGCACAAATCAGCGACCAAGGTCATGCGAAGTACCTGGGCGTGGAATTGTGCAGAAATTTAAGGTTCGGGCGCCATATGAATATGGCATCATCGAGGGCACTGCAGACGGCAACAGCCTTGGGCAGGATAATGCCTAATGTGGGAGGAGCAAGACAACAAGAGACGTCTACTGGCGACAGTAGTCAACAGTAAGATACTCTACGCAGCCCCCGTCTGGACAAATGATTTGTGATTTAAGACAAACGTAAACAGCATATTGAAGCCCCAAAGATCGATCGCATTGCGCGTTTCGATGGGATACCGTACCATTTCAACGGAGGTGGCGCTGGTAGTTGCAGGAATCATCCCGGCTCACTTACTGGCCTTCGAAAGAAAGAGGATCTATGATAAAAGGAACGACCCGGACAAAAGCGAACGAAAAAAGAGGGAACGGATAGAAACTATTAAGACTATGGCAGGAGGAATGGAACATAACAGAGAAAGGTATATGGACGAGGAAGATGATCCGTGATATCAAGGAATGGGTCTCCAGGAAGTCCGGGGAAGTAGACTTCCATACAACTCAGGTCCTCACGGGACATGGATGTTTCGGGGAATACCTCCATAAAATTGGGAAATTGGACACCCCCAGTTGTATCGATTGCTCAGCGGCGCTGGACAATACAGAGCATGCGATCTTCAATTGCGAGAGATGGGGGCGCAAGCGAAGAGATCTCGAGGTCGAAATTGAAGTGCAACTAACGCCGGACTCCATCATTGGACAAATGCTTAGCAGCAGGAAGAAATGGGACGCTGCCAAGAAATTCTTCAACATAGTGATGCAGACCAGGGAAGAAGAAGAAAGGTTAAGACAGAATAACCCTTAACCTCCACCTAGATTAAGCCTTTTTTATTATATGTGGAATACGAAACTTAGAGGGATAGAGCCCTCTTCTTTTTTGTATGGCGAACCGCCAAGTATTGATATATGTATATTTGTGAATGTAGTGATATGTTTTTTCAATAAACGATGCGGAGAAAAGAGGAAGGATTGCCTCTCCAGGCGAAGTACCCCCTTAAGCTTTTCAGGCTGCGATTAAACCAAAAAAAAAAAAAGGTTTGATCTCCAAACTATAAAGTTTTGGTACATTGCCAACCGAAACTAAATGTATCCGAGGGCATGACATGAAATTGACTAAAGATCAGTCGAAAAGTGATAAATACAAATGGATTTGTCGGGAAAAAATAGGAAGTAAAAAATCGAAAAAAAATTGCAACTATAGGTGAATATAAATAAATAATAACTTAAAACTAAGAGCTAAAATATACGGAACAATTTTAATTTAGCCCATTCGGTGTGTAATGACATAAAAAAGTTTTTGGTGTATTCAAAATTGGTTGATCGGACTTAGTTTTGAAGTTATGACATTTCAAATAGGGTAGTGATTACACAGTTGGCGGCACTCGTCGCTGCGCTACTCGGCGACGTCGCTCCGCTCCGCAAATCGAAAATATCCCTCGACTTGCTATGCAACACCACCTCAAGTAGGTCACAGGATAAGTTATGTTGTAGTATATGGGCAGTGATTACACAGTTTGCGATACTCGTCGAAAAAATTCCAAAAATAAAAAATTGTTAATAATTTTAATTCAATAACATATACAACTACAATTAAAATCAAAAATAAAACTTAAACTATTAATATTTATAGCATGTTACTCAGACAAAATACATTTTTTCACAAGTCGCATCTCAGCATTTTGGAAATATGTAGTTTTGTTAATTTGTGGACGATGAATGCCTCATTCCCATTAATGAAACTGCAATTACGACTTGCCCACCAAACACTTACCGATTGGTCATCATTTTGCCGTGAAGTCACATACGATGCTATGGTGGTACGTAAGGTGAAGCTAGGCGGTTATGGACACACGGTAGAAATTGATGAATCGAAGTTTGGACGACGGAAACATCATCGGGGCCATATGGTTGAAGGGCAGTGGGTTTTTGGGGGTTACGAACGGGAGACCAGTAACTGTTTTATGGTCCCTGTTGAAAACCGTAACGCAACAACCCTACTGGCCATCATAAAAGAATGGATAAAGCCTGGAACGACCATAATCTCAGATTGTTGGAAGGTAGTATATTTTAAACCTACAATTCTAATTAAAAATGTAATAATAAAAAATAATTAATATTTAGGCTTACAATACCTTAAATAACGAAGGCTATGTACATATGACTGTTAACCATAGTCTCCATTTCAAAGACCCAGAGACAGGCGTCCATTCTAATACGATTGAGAGTTCATGGAGGCATTCAAAAGTCTCCATGCCAAACTACTGTCATAAAAAAACATTTTATGCTGGATACTTGGCCAAGTATATGTTTACTAAATACTGTCGGTCACATAAATTGGACCCAACAGCTGAATTTCTAATACAAGCCGGTTTAATTTATAATAAAAATAACACCGAACACGATGGTTACGACGGCAATGAAGGTGACAATAGCAACGACAGCGACGACAGCGGCGACGAGGATGTATACGACGAATACAAGGAACTGGATGACGAAAATGAAGATAGCGATGGTAATGGCGACGGGAACGACGGAACGACAAAAGACGACAGCGGCTTCGGTGGCATTGTGGCAACGTAGACACAATATAACTTTAAATCAACTTATTAAATTAATTTTAAAAAAAATAAACTTTATAAATTTGTTTGAATTTTTTAATTAATTTAACACCTTTGGAAATAATCGAAACTTGAAAGTCGATAAGTTCACGGTTGTTACAGCCCTAACAACCACAAATAAATAAAATAATGACATTTATTAATTCTTAGCACAGAATATAATTATTAGGTACTGTTTATATAATGGGAAAAGTGCAAAAAAAGAAAAAATCTGGACCCAGGATCGAACCAGAAACATCTAACCAAGGGACCGTTAACACAGTACCACCAGGCAACGATTACCTTGGTGCAATTGAGGATTTTTCAAAGTTATTTAACATAATCTTCAATAACTTTGGAGTGTCATAACTTCGTAACTATGTCCGAGCGCCAAATTCTGACTTCACCATCGTTTTCAATGAACTTAACTACATATGTTTCAATAATAAAAATTGCATAAAAAAAGGTGTCCCGTAAAGTAGAAATATACCATGCGTTTTTAAGAGTTTAACATTTTTAGTATACGTTTTTATACTGCTATTTCTTTGAATTAAAACCCATTTGATCATTTTTTCAATAATGGGTCTAGTTTTTCCGAGAGGAAGATTCAAATTGGGTATTAATTTATTAGTCCACTTTTCAAGTGAACCTTTAAATGCAAACAAGACATCATGCTTTTTACGTGTACCTGGTTGGGATTTATGAACAGTTCTATATATTTTTTGATAAGCGAGAGCTTCATCCCGATGATTTAAATAGTTTTTTCGACGTTTATGTTTTATTTTCCTTAAAGAATAACGAGTCATTCTCAAAATTAATTACACACAGTTAAAATAATAATTCAATACAATACAATAATACACGGTTAAAATAACGTGCGCGTATTTGAGGTTATAACTTATAATACGTCAGTCAATAAAACATAATATAACGCTGGACGTGCAAGAAGGACGACGGTCGACGCAAGAAAGAACAATATTGATAAATGATAATATACGCGAGCCGTTACGTATTAACTGAAAACACCGCCACCGCAAGCGCTGTGACAAAGCACGCGCGTACGGTAAGTGTGTGTGTGTATCTCCTCAGTGGGCGGGGAACTTCATGCGGGCCGCAGGGAATATTATCGAATAACATTTTCTTTTTTTACCATAAAAATTCATAATATATTTGGCTATAACTCCATTTATAATGTTCAGATCGGATTAAAAAGTGCAGCATGCACTTCTACGGAACATTTCCAATAAGATTGGTGCATTGTCAAACTAAATTATTGTACAAGAAATTAGGTATGCATTGTCAACTATTTTTTTTCGTGATTTCAGATGCTTTCTGTAATTATACCCGGCAGTTGTCGCGCGTTGTGATTGCCGATGCGTTCATTTTAAGGCGTTTTTTTTTATACTTAGCGCGACCCTGCCGGGTCGTTGGATATAAAATGTGAATTAAATAATATACGTAAAATATGTAACATGTAAAATACACCTGTAGTAGGTACCTTTGACGTAATACGCAACACGACTTAAAGCATCCGACAATCGGCCACGCATACCACCGATATAATATTATCGCTCGATAAGAAAATACTCCGATAAAATTTTCGTCTAATTAAAACGGGATTACCTGATGTTAAATAAGTTAAAATAGTTCAAAATGAAAATAATTTATATTACGTAGTACTATACTACTATGTAGTACTTATATTTCAATGAGGTCAATTTTTTTAGTCATAATACTGGTAATAGTACAAAAATGCAATAAAAAATTTAAAAATGTATTAAAAAGTCAAAAAATGCCGTAAAAAGAATAAAATCCGCTAAAATATTTTGTGGTTGGAACGCGAAGTAATTGAAACATATTTGTAGCTTGGAAAGCACACGTAAGATACCCCCCCCCCCAAAAAAAAAAAAAAAAAAAAGATGCATTTGCATTGAAATCAGAGCCCTAGTTATAATATATGTTCCTCATTACTCACCCCAGTGTCATTAGTGCAGTCAAAGAAAAGCAAACAAAATAAAATATTAACATCAATATTTTTAAAAGGTATAATTACACGCCACTGTAATAAGCAGTTAAATTATTTATTTTAGGTCTGAAGCTGCAGAAATAATAGAGAAATGTAAATATATTTATTAATAAAAAATTATGTAAATTAAAAAATGTAGTTATTTTGTTTAAATAAATCATTGTTATATAATGTTCCAAGTTTCAATTTAATTATTTTATAAAAATGAAATTGCATTCTACCGCACTCGGTAATCTTCCCGACGACCGCTACTGGCCAATGGAATATGTAAGTGATATACATGTTAATAGGAGGGTTGATAGCAAGGAATACTTGTAATCTAATAGTGTAAATTTTATGTCGATCGCACAATTATTTGATTTTTAATTAATTTTTGAAAGCGAAATTTGCATAACTGCCGGGTGTTTTCACGGTACACGGCCAACTTACAGTCGTCAGCTCAGCGACTACAGGGTTTTAGGTATTTTTACTTGTAAATAGCAGGGATGGTAGCCGAGGACATGTGTAATCTAATGGTGTAAGATTCAATGGTGTTGGAATTACTGTAGTTGTTTAGAATCACCTTGGAATCACCCCTAGGAATCACCTTATTGTTTGGTCATGGCGTAGTCGAATACACAACCGAGTGATTCCAAACAAGGTGGATATAGTAGGGAGGCTCACAAAATTTACAAAGAGGCTAGCTGAAGGTACTTGTAACTTGCTGTGCGAGTTTCAAGTGTGTAGGTCAAAGGGTCGATTTTATAATTTTTTTCTAGATTCTAGCTGATGTTTTAGGCCTCTTTCACACAGTCCGTTTAACTAACGGCAACATTGACTTTTATTATAATTTACTATTCGATATTATCCAGTTCCAATCGGTACGT
Source organism: Pentalonia nigronervosa (assembly GCA_014851325.1). NCBI lineage: Eukaryota > Metazoa > Arthropoda > Insecta > Hemiptera > Aphididae > Pentalonia > Pentalonia nigronervosa. The sequence goes on from JACXSJ010002918.1 coordinate 11,333, forward strand.
TGTGCAAATATTGTGAAGTTTTTGTAATCATGGTGTTAAAAAGCAATAAAAAAAGTTATTAATTTTATACTTACTTTATCGAAGACACAAACTAGTAATAAGACATAACGGAAGACAGCATTGGGTTCATCCAATATTACAAAATCGCCAAAATTTGGGTATTTACAAAACTTTATATAATGAATTAAGGTGTGAAATTCGTTTATATCTGCTTTTATATTGGATGTTAATATCCTTAAAACAGCATTCAAGTGTTCATCGCTTAATCGTGAACAATATTTATTTTTTCGAAATTTAAATATTGAGAATGTCTGCTCACAAATATATGTGTTACCGAAAACAGTAATCATTTTTTTAGCAAAACTTTTAATGCCTTTAAAATCTATTTCGGAAAGACTTGAATAAAATTTTTTTAGGTCATTACTTTCTTTAAAAACATTTTTAAGAATATCGTTGTTTTGCAATTCTATGACTTCCATCTGTAAATTAGATTAAACATCGTCAATGTCGACAGAAAAAGGGTTTTGAAACAATTTGATTTTATTCTCTTGTACGTAAAAATCAGAAAATCGTATTGAAAATTCATTTTGTAGGTTTTCAATTATATTTAAAAAATTAATTTTTGTAATTTCCCAATTTAAAGTTGATTTGATTGATTCCAATACAATTTTACAACATACGAAATGATCCAAGTGCTGTTCATTAATGTTTGTGTAATAATTTTAATTTCACTTGAAATGATTTTATATTTGAATACATATCTGACAATAATTTGTCTTTACCTTGTAGTTTCGTATTCAGTTCATTCAATAAAGTTGTTATATCAGTTAAAAATGCCAGATTAAGAACCCACTTTTCATTTGATAATTCTGGTACGTTTTTACCTTTTTCTGACATAAAAATATTTATTTCATTTCGTAAAATAAAAAACCGTTTCAAAACCACACCTCTACTCAACCACCTTACTTCGGAAAAATATATTACATTCCCAAATTCAGCATCGCATTCTTCCAAAAATATTTTAAATTGACGATGTGCCAAAGCATTTTTGCGTATGTAGTTAACCGTCGATACTACAATATTCATTACATCTTTCCATGCTAAAAATTTGCAACATAATACCTCTTGATGTATGATGCAATGAAATATCATAGGTGCTTCATGTCTTTCTTCTACCATTTTCGCATTTATTCTCCCAATTAATCCTTTATTAATTCCACTCATATTTCTACCACCGTCTGTAGTGACACTAACTAGTTTGTTCCAACTTAAATCAAGTTTTTTAAATGTTTGTCAATTTTGATAAATAAATCTTCTCCCGTTGTAGTTCCCTTTAAACTACATAATTCAGCTAATTCTTCAGAAATATTAAAATTAAAATCAATTCCTCGAATAAATATTAATAACTGAGCAGTATCACAAACATCAGTATTTTTGTCAGTTGCGATAGAAAAACAATCAAATTTAGAAACTTTTTCTTTCAGTTTGAACATTAAATTTGTTCCTAACTCTTCGGTACGTCTAACATAGGTTAGGTTCTAGCTGAGAGACTGATGTCTTCATTTTTTTTTTCTCAGGGCATATTTCATTTACAACGGCTAACATACATTTTTTTATAAATTCGGAGTCGTTGAATGGACGATTACACTTGGCTATCATTTCAGCAACTACAAAACTAGCTCGTTACTCCTGATTCGTTTTGATTATGTTGTAATTTAAAACTATTTTGTTGATTATTTAATGAACTTTTAAAATTATTTATTTTAATCTGTCTAAGATCACCAGTGAGAGTGTCAAATTTTAATTTATGCTCTGTTTCATAGTGACGTTTAATATTATACTCTTTTACAGATAAAATAGTTTTTTGGAAAATTAAACATAACAGTTTACCTTTATTTTCGATAAAAAAATATAAATCCGTCCATGATTCGTTGAATGTACGATGTTCATCACTAATTTTACGTTTTTTTGATATTGAATTGATAGGTTATTATAAAACAGTAGAAATTTAAACTTCACATTGGAATGTTTCGAAACGAACTGCACTAAGGCCATAACCAGATACGCATTTGTCGTAATTGACGATATATACATTATATACGATTAGATTACGTTCTCGATCATAGCTTATCTCTCATTGTTATACAATAGTCATGATTAAATATTATTTATAACAATTTAAGCTACAAAATTAAAATTTTAAACACCATGAATTATATTTGGAGGGCAGCAGCAAAAAGTTCCGAGGGCCGCATGCGGCCCGCGAGCCGCGGGTTGCCGGTGCTTGCTATACATTTTCTTGGTTACAAATTCTCCAATAAGCTTTGCATCTTAGTTTGGTACATTTGAATCGTTTAAATGCATTTTGGAGAAGCTTATGGTAGCTAAATTTAAACTTATTAACTATAAAAATTAATTCTCCCTATTCACTTGTCATTTTTTCTACCAAATTCATTTTATATTCTATGCATAGGTACGAATTACAAAAAATTCGAATGAACTGCGACGGATACGAACTGCGAGTACTGCGATTACCGCGTTTAATGATATCAGTGAAATACTATACTATACCTGTATAAGTTGTATAAATACGTTATCAGATTAACGAATTGATAATTTCAAGACTAACTGGCACTGTGTCGCTAAAAATATCGCGTACTTTTTCAACTTTTATATTCTTAACGTATAGTTGAATTTATTTTCAAACAATTTTGATAACCAATTGATTTATAAAAGAAATGTGTAGGGAGCCAACTCAATGCATAAATCTTGGGAGCCAATTAAATACGTAAAAATGATGATTACCTGAGTTAGGGAGCCAATTTAATAGCTCCGGTTACTTCCATTATCAGGATTACATGACGAGTCTAGTTCGTCTTCAGACATCGAACATTGCTATATATTCTAAAAAAAAAGTATAATCATTATCACAGCAGTTGAGTTTCCACGACTTATACATTTTGAATTTTTACAAAAAATTTAAATCGTTGGAGGATAATTCGTTATTTTACGCAATATTATAAATAATTAAATTTCAGATTTTATTAGAGTTTATATTTTTATAAATTTAAAATTTTATTTTTAGGTACCAGAGACAACGAACCAGTGGGAGGAGATCCAGAATGGATTTGAGTATAAATGGAATTTCCATAACCTCTGTGGGGCTCTGAATGGTAAACATTCGAATTAAACGACCTCCTAATTCGACAATGTTTTTCAACTACAAGGGAACGTATAGTATTGTGTTATTTGCTATGGTAGATGCAGACTATTTTAGATATATATAGACGTTGGACAAGATGGTAGACCCAATGACAGCACTGTATTCAAGAACTCCACTTTAAAAATAGTACTTGAGCAAAACCTCCTCAATTGGCTAAAAGGAGGACATTATGTAAGAGATGATGCTTTTTGCCTTACAACATACTGTTTGAAACCATTCTCGCACAGAAACCTATCAGTAGAAGCGAGAGTCTTCAATTATCGATTATCAAGATCCAAACATGTTGTTGAAAATGCGTTTGATATTTTAGCTAGTAGTTTTCGTGTTTTTAACACGCCTATACCAAACCACTAAATGTGAGCGCCGTAGAAATTTAAGTAAAAACGGCTTGCTCTTTACACAACTAACTTCTCCCAGAACATATTTTCCTTCAGGATCTATTGATGATGAAGACTTAAACACGGAAGTTATAGCACCAGGGCGTAGAGAGACATGCCGAGCTTAATGCTCCCAATGGACCGCCTGTATTTTTTAAATAATGGTATTAAAAATGGTCAAACTGGAGAAGAGCTTCGGTAATGGTACATGCATCAATGTATGACACAATTATCAGTTCCATGGCAAATGACATCAATTGGTATAAAATTAACACTAACAGTCGAAAATAAATAACTTTTTAAAAACGTATAAGTATATGTATTTTATTATATTGTCAATATTGTACAAAACGTAATAGAAGGTAATATAAACAAATATATATAAAAGTATAACATTAATTCACCCATGTTTTTTTATTTATTATAATAAAAAAATACATTTCTGAAACTAGTATTTGTAAAATTATTATTATATTATTTATTTTTATTAATATTCGATTTTTTTTTTTATAAATATCGATAACAATTTTATGGCCGAGTCAAAATACTTGAAAATCTAATTTAACAAGATTTAACGTAGGTTAATCTATGAGTGGTTCAAAAATTATCAAAATACTTAGAGGCATTTTTTTTACAAGTTAAATATTGACAAAATTCGTCAAAATCATGAATATTTGCTAATTATTTTGTAGTTCAAAATGTATAAATTATTTTGTATTCATAGCTAAAAATTAAAAATTGAAAACAAGGTTATCCATAAGTTTTGCTTATAATTCTTTTATCTGTTATATAATATACACGATTAAAAGTAATTCAGAGGCAGTTAGTTGATAACGATTCCAATAAAAATGTATAAAACTAAACTTTTTAAATTATGATATAAAAAATAAAAGTTGTACGTCATTTAAGGTCCCAACACACTAATGTAGAGTAGTAGTTACAGTTATCGAATAGTTCTATGGAGTATTTGAATAATAGGCATTTTTAAATTTTTTAAGGCATTATTAATTATTTAATCTAAATTTAACCGAGAAAGATAAAATGCAATCCTACCAAACTGGCAATCAATGCAACACCAATTTGTTTTATTATTTTAGATTCTGTGTAGAGCGAGGAATGTATTGATTTTACAATAATATGTGTTTTTTTTTGTGTGTCTATCATAAAGTTTAAAGGCAATGAAAGTGCTCCGAATTTCTTCATCAGCATCTTTTCCAGGAGGTATTTAATTTTGAAACACATAAATTATAAATGTACATTTGAGCTTTTATTTTACATATTAGGAAGTACTCACTTAATGTTATTATACATAAAACCAAAAATATGTTTACTTTTTCTTTTGTATTAGGCTTTGTTGGTGATGGTTGATCATCCTGTTGTCCAAGTTAGTCCATAATAAAAGTAAAACGTGTGGATATTTTAAAACAGTAAAAAAACTATAATTAAATTAAATTTAATTAACTGTAATTATAACACTTGTAATTTTACTAAATTGTAATAAAAAAATTTTATTAAAACACAAAAATATTGATATTTGACAGAAGCACAGACGAAAAATGACTCATTATCAGTCAAAATATCGAATCGTCTAAACGTAATGTCAATAAATACATTGCCATGATAAACCGAATCGGGTTTTCTACCGTACAATTGAATATGATTTGCAGTGATAAAACCGAATGACAAAATCGACCCAATCGGTAATTATACAGAATACAGTACAATACCGTATTGTCTGAATATACATATTTAAATTATATTGTCACTGGAATCGTGTGAACGGGCTCTAATAGGAGAATTGAAGCAAAAAAAAATATTTGCATTAATGACCGAGTTGGAGGAAAAATATTTAGTACAAGAACAATTAATCTCTCAATTTAAAGCTATTCACCAATTTCATCATATTTACATTTCGTCAAAAAACATGTATTTACAGTCAGTGTTTACGAATCAAACATCTCCATCAACAAGAGTATATTCGGAATCTACGTCATGCTTTAAGTCATTTAGTCTCTATAATATGGATGATTCAACTATGTAACTATTTTAATAAAAAAAATATTGATTAATGATTTAAAAAATATTGTTTATTTTATGATATAATATATATTATTTCGTACAGTAGTTAGTAGATATTATTTTTATTAAAATATTTTTATTTTTTTTCAGTGTTAAGTAAAAAATAACATACTATTTGATATAGATACACCAGAATGCAACTACCCAGTAAATACTTACTATTTGTCAGTTTTGGCAACACTGCGAGAACGAGTTCGTCAGAAACCGCGCGAGTTGTGGAAGAACAACTCGTGGATTTTACACCAGGACAACGCACCTGCCCATAACGCGCCATCTGTGAAGCAGTATTTGGCCGATAAGTGCACTCCAGTGCTCGAACAAGCGCCGTACTCACCAAATTTGGCACCGTGCGACTTTCTTTTATTTCCGAAGATAAAATCTGCTTTGAAAGGGACCCGATTTGAGTCGATGGAAGCGGTAAAGCAAAAAACGGTAGAGCTCCTAAAGACCCTTACTAAAGAAAACTTCCAGCACTTCTTCGATCAATGGAAAAAACGTATGGAAAGGAGTGTGGTGAGGGGAGAGGAGTATATTAAAGGGGAGCATTTGAATGTAGAATAATTTTTATAATAAAACCATTATTCGTAACCAGTCTCGTTATTTAATAGCCAAACCTCGTATTACATATTTGTTAAATAGAAATGGTATTTTTTAAACATACCGGATGCGGCATAAAGAACTCCCTAGTTTGTTAAAGTTATAGTTGTCGTGGTTTGTTGGGCGTTGCAAACCAGTCCTTATGAAATATTGAATTATGTTTTTTAACTTTTACATTAAAACAAAAATTATTAAGTATTACCTATTTTTTACATCAATGTTCTTAATATTATCACTTTTATAATGAGTTAAAACCCAATAATCAGTTGCCTTTCCTAAAAAAAGGTGTTTTAATTGTAACAAATCCATCACTCTATCTAAATGTAACAGAATTAACAACTTCTTTTTCAATTTTTTCTGTTCTCAATAAATCTCCTATTTTATCTAAATATGAAGCAACCTATAAAATAAAAATATTTAAATTTATACTCCTATTTTTTAAAAAAATTATTTAGTATCCTACTTTCTTAGTTTGCTTCATTTTCTTGTTATTTCTTCTCCTTTCCACAGCTCGATTCACAGCTGATTTCGCTTTTGAAGTTGATAGTTTCGTCTTTCAAACTTCTAGCTCATTAAAATCATGCTATAAAAAATAAATTAATGGTGTTATAATCAACCTCTAATGTTATAATATTATATGATGTTAAAATCAATTACTAAATAAATAAATAAAAATATTATATATTATATATTATATATTATAACACCATTAATTAATTTTTTAATTCTTTCTATTCAACCAAAACCATACATAAGGAGTCAGAAGTAAGTTTTTTTTAAAAACATTAAAACTTTTAGAGGCCGGTCGTAACACCACTCAATTCTAACATTTTTTTTTTCTTAGTTCATTATAAATTTTGGAGGCTGGTCGTAACACCACTCAATTCTATATATATATATAATTATATTATTAATGGTTAGTCACAATCGATCTCTAAAAGCTATAACATTATATCATGTTACAATCAACTAAAAAAAAAAATATATATAAATATATATATATAGAATTGAGTGGTGTTATGACCAGCCTCCAAAATTTATAATGAACTAAGAAAAAAAAAAATGTTAGAATTGAGTGGTGTTACGACCGGCCTCTAAAAGTTTTAATGTTTTTAAAAAAAACTTACTTCTGACTCCTTATCTATGGTTTTGGTTGAATAGAAAGACATCTTTTACATCTTGTATAAAACGAAGTACTGTAACTGAAGAAATGTAACTATTTTGTTAACATTGATGGTCTTTTATACCCAAATTTTACCCATACCTCGAAGAACTTGTTTGAATATTTTTGTTTAAATATATAAAATTGTTTTTTAGGTCATGAGGAATAGGTTGAGCGAGTTTTACTCAACCTTAAAGTATTATAGTTATAACAGGTTCAGCTGTAATGATTCAAATATATAAAATTGTTTTTTTTGGGGGTCATAAAGAATAGGTTAAACAGGTTTTACATAACCTTAGAGTATTACATAGTTGTTATATAAACTTAAATATTTATAGCATGTTTAGCTGTAATAATTCAAATGTATAAAATAGTTTTTTTTTAGATCATATTGATATGAAATATTTTTCAATATTAAAATTGGCTAACTAAAAAAATTTGAGAGGAAAAATAAAAATGTGTAGAGGGAGCCGATTTTTTACTATTTAACACGATTATTTTTCTGAAATTATTATCAGTTCTACCAGTCCTTTCTTCAACCATACATCCAAGTATAAGACCTGGTCAATACCTCAAATCATCTACCAACTACCGGACGTCTTCAGACAACACATACTTATTCATGTATAAAAACACTTTATACCTCTCAAACTGAGTAAGTTCATACTTTTTTTTTAAACTAGAAAAATGAAAATAAAAAAAAAAGATAATAATCTTGTTATAGTCGTTAAATTAGAATATAATCCACATGTAAAACTCTATCCTATACATAATTTTTTTTTTATACTAGGACATAATATTTCGTTATCTGATATTAGAGTTAATAGATATATAAATTATACAAATATAATAAATAACGATGTTAAATATTACAATAGAAGATAATAATGTATTTTAGAAAGTAAACCATAAAGCCGGGTTCACACTTAGTTGTAAACTGGGCGAGAATACTACTATTCTACTATACTAGTCGTGATCACTACCTGGTGTGAACCGGTAGTCGTGGTAGTGGGATTTATCAACGACCAAAAATAGATCGGTCGTGATTACTCCGGCATGTTGGAGTGAACACGACCGGTTTAGTCGTGAAACACCCACCAAACGTGAAGTTTTTAGCGTAAATACACGTATTTGTTTCGATTTTTGTACGAGTGAATTAATAAAATTGGCTATAATTTATTAATTAAATAAATTAATACATTTTATTGTTATATAATAATAATTAATAACATTTCCTATGTCCACGTACAAAATTAATACAAAACAAACAATTCAATTTGTTGAATTGTATCGCGATGCGGAATGTTTGTGGAAAATAAATTCTGAAGTGTACAAAGACAGAGATGCAAGAGATGGAACCTTAAAAAAAATATGCCATGAAATGAGTATCGATGGTTTTGGTATTCGCGAAGTAGCTCAGAAGATTAAAAATATTAGATCAGCTTATTATCAAGAATTAAAAATAATAAATATCTCTAAAAAATCAGGTGCATCTTCAATTGACATTTATTAGCATAAGGTACCGTGGTTTACAATTGTCTATTCATTTTTGAAACAAAATCTAGAAATGAATGAAACCGTATCTAATCTTTGTAGTTTACCAGCTCAATGTGACAATACATCAAAGCAACTAGAAGACAAAGACAGTTGTGTTTTAAATAACCAAGCTGAAGTAAATTTTTCAAACGAAAAGGAGTCTAGTGAAACATTCAAACTTCCATCAAAATCAAATCAGACAGCTCAATCAAAAAAAGAGGTGACTGCAGAATCAATGTGCTCTAGCATCATATATCGGAGAAGCCATTAATAAGTTAATATATAGCATATAAAAGAATTTATCTTTAGAAACAAAATATGACATTTGGTGCCAAAGTTTGGCCAAACAGCTAAACAACATAGAGACTTTGAGAGCACTTAAACTCCAAATGCAAATACAGAACTTTGTGTCTAATGAAATAATCGAATATGAAATACAAAGGAACCATAATTTATCGGGAAACCATTGTAAAGCTAGTACTTCTACATACCAACCACCATCAATATCAATCGGAAATTACTCAACGTCACATTTAACTGAACTGCAACCAAGCACGAGGGAAAATTAAAAAAATAGCTCAACCTAGTGTAATAACACTAGGGTCACGTGTATCTCTAGCACAGTCAACTAGTGGTGAAATGCAGGATCGACGACAACCTGAAAGTGCTAATGAAATTCATCAGTCTAACTCCATTGCCGGATTGGCTAGTGAGAACGTGAATTACGGTTTCACTGAACGTGTATCCAACAATTCGAACGGTACTCCCCAAGTAACTGTAGGTTCGATGGCACTCGATTACCAAAAATTCCACTACCAAGTTTTAACGGCGACATATATCATTGGATATTTTTTCGTGACCGTTTTGTTGCCATGGTCGATCAGCGACCAAATTTATCGAAAATTGATAAAATATACTATCTGTTGGGTTGCCTGAAGGGTGATGCTCTGGATGCTGTACGAGGCATACCTACCTTCGGTGATAATTATAACCTAGCATGGTCAACACTAGAGGCCCTTTATGATCGACCACGATTAGTCGCCAGCTATTTAGTTGAAAAATTGATAACGGTTCAAATGTCGTCACATGAATCGTTACCAGATTTAATGAAATTTATTTCGCTTTTCGACGAGAATGTTTCCGTCCTCAAATCGATGGATATTCCGGACTTAGGTGATTTTATACTATTTACCTTAGCTTCTCGATGTTTACCAGCAATCTGCCGAGCGAAGTTCGAAGAGCAAGCCGATAATGCATTCCCTACGACCAATCAACACGTGTCCTTTATTAAAAAACATATATCAGTCCTTCAGTTGCTACAAGGTCCGGGGGTGTCTAGAGCTGGACCGTCTTCATCTTCGAAAGACAAATTCGCAACCAAATCCTCTAATGCCATTGCAAAGCAGAATGGATTCAATAAAATGAGGAAGCCCAAAAACAATTAAATTTAACATTCGGCGTTCCTTACTGCCGATGGATCACACTCCTCATCAGTGTGCAAATGTTGTCAAGGCACCCGTGTCCTCGGTTCGTGTGCTAAGTTTAAGGGCTGGTCAGTAGATGCTCGCTCTAAATGGGCCCGTGAAAATCACATTTGTTTCCGTTGCTTGCATTGTGGCCATTGGGCGCAAAAATGCCGTTCTAAATCTTCATGTAGCAAATGCTCTCGTCATCATCATGTACTGCTCCACAAAGACGCCGCCGCAAGATCCAGTCAACAGGCTGATGAGGACATATCTGCGGAAGAGGGGTGCTTCCCATCTACATCGTCACTCATGGGTCGCGCAGATTCATTTTCCGTCCTCCTTGGTACCGCGTTGGTACATGTACAGGATGTCGCCGGTACACTCCACACTGTCCGAGCTTTGGTGGATTCGGCATCACAGATATGTGCGATTACGTCGGTATACTCAAAACGATTAGGGCTGCGTCAAACAAAATGGACTGCACCCGTTTCCGGGCTGACCGGAGCAACAGTACAAAATGTTCAAGGCTTAGTGCAGTTTAAAATTCAGTAATTAGCCTAGATTTTCATCTGATCCAGTGTTGCCGGTCAAGGCATGGGTATTCCCGACCATCACTGCGGACATGCCACGTTCCCCTGTATCGGGTATTATCGCTGAAAGGTATACCAATCTAGCATTAGCAGATCCCGCATTTGACTCTCCTGCACCCATTGATCTCCTGTTGGACGCTGACATTTTCGCCCTTATTCTCAACGGCAAACAATTTTCTGTAGGTAGATTATGTCCCACTGCCTTCGGTTCTATTTTTGGATGGATACTTATAGGACCCATACCGGTACCTGTTCAACATCCACTGCATTCGTGTCCAGTATCGTTACCACCTCAATCGAAACAAAGATGGACAAATTCTGGCAGGTGGAGGAACCCGATGCTGCCCCGGAAGATTTCACTGACGAAGGGAGGTGTGAAAATATATTTCAACAAGGATGCACACGGTTAGAGACAGGTCGCTTATCTGTTCCTTTGCCATTCAAACGAACCGTCAATGATGCGACATTTAGTGGTACCCGGTCAGTGGCACTTAAACGGTTCTAACATTTGGAAAGAAAGTTAGAGGCTGATTTTCAGTTGCAAACTCTCTACTGTAATTTTATGTTCGAGTACATGTCCCTCGGCCATATGACCTTGACTTCAACACCCGGTAGCTACCTAATACCACACCATGCTGTTTACCGTCCTTCTGAGACCAATCCAAAAATCAGGGTCGTCTTCGACGCATCTGTCAAGAGTTGTACGGGTGTTTTACTCAACCATTTCCTACTCCAAGGACCTAAACTTCAACGGAACTTAGTTGAGGTCTTGTTGTTGTTCCGTCTTTACCGCAGACATTTGTAAAATGTACAGACAGATTATGGTCACCCCAGAACACCGGCGTTATCAACATGTTCTGTAGCGGGAATCCCCATAGGTCCCGATACAAGAATTTGAGGTCAATACCGTCACTTATGGTCTTAATTGCGTCCCTTACTTAGCCCTACGGGTATTGTAGTTTATAGCCGACCATGATTGTGTAAAATATCCGTTGGTCAAGCAAGCACTACAACATCACACGTATGTGGATGATATATGCTTTGGAGCGGATACGGTTGAAGAGGCGGTCCGATTACAAAAGGATTTAGTGACTATACTTCGTCAATCGGGACTGGAGCTGAAGAAGTGATCTAGTAACACTCCGATAATTTTAGAAGCTGTGCCTCAGAAAAATCGTGCATGTAGTCCCTTGCCTTTCGATGACGAGGAAACAGAAGGCGTCAAGGTCTTAGGGTTGCGCTGGAATCAGCGTGATGACTCGTTCCATTACGCATTCTAATTTGAGGCTGTAGTATGCACTATCAATACGCCTACACAATGATTCAGCATCATTAATATATGATACCGTGTGTTCGTCGGGAAGTTGTTTGCGTTTTTCTAACATTAATCGGAGCATATCAGTTTGAGCACTTGGTTCAAATTCTAGTCTAAATTTATTTTCTAAATCAGCCCATTTTATATCTTCCCCACTATCCATTATATTATCGTAAAAGGTAAGGGCGGATCCCTCTAAAAATAATGGGATATACTGCGTTTTTTCGGCTTCCGACCAACCATTTATGATGGCAGCTCTATTATATTTTTTTAAAAAGGAGTCAATATTTTCAGAAGTTGAGCCTGTGAAATTTCTTGGTTTAAAGTATGGTTTTTTATTTTCAGACATGTTGTTTTTTGTTATGTTGTCGTTAGTGTTATTAATTGGATCTGAGATGAATATTATTTTTTTTTTTAATTCGGTATCGAAATCGTCCGAAGTGGATTCAACTTTTAAATATTTGTGAAGTCTCTTTTTTAGATCTGGAACTAGACCAGATGTTAATAGGTGTCTTCTAGATAATTCAGAGATTAATTTATCTTTATTGAGTTTATTAATCCAACTGGTTGAGATAGAGTTGAAATCGATGTCCGGGAATTTAAAATTTTCTTGATGGGTTTTATCAGAGTTTTGAATGTGTAAAAGTTATCAGTTTATTATGGGAATTATTGTGGGACTTTTTAGTTTCCTTCTTATTTTTTTTAACAAGGTAATTTGTGTTTTACTTAGAAATAAAATTTTTATTAAATAATTTATTAAGATTAATCAATATTATTATTTTTTTGATTAAGTAAATTCGTGTTTTACTTAAAAATAATTTTTTTTTTTTTAACTAAGTAAATTCTTGTTTCACTTAGAATTAATTTTTCTATTAAATAATTTGTTAAGATTGATTAAAATTATTTTTCAATTAAGTAAATACATGTTTTACTTAAAAATAATTTTTTTTTTACTAAGTAAATATAATATTATATATATATATATATATAGGTATTATATTTTTGTAGAATGTATTTGACCAATTCTCAGTTTATTTGAATAAATAAACTGAACTTGTGTTGGGCGCCACTTTGTAATAACGTAAATTTAATAGATAGGCTAGCCTAGCCTAAGATGGACGTTAGATATTATTTTCTACACTTATAAGTGCTGGAAAACGATATCAGTAAAATAGTAAAATTACGCTATAACCTTCCCCCAGATGTTTGGAGGGCTCTCGAGGTCGTATGTTCGAGAATTCAATCAAATACACCGTACAACATAATTTCATGTGACGAACATGTAAATCTGATACACGTAGTACACTAGAATATTTTAATGTGTTTTACACTCTTACCTGGTCCGCAGTTGTCTATGGACTATACTGTAGCAAGCTAAGGTAACACGAATTAATTAATCAAAATACTTGAATCGAAGAAGTAAAGAAAAAGAAACACACTGATTATTGTTGATAAAAAAGTGGTCCAGTTGTCGCTCGTGGATTCAGTATTGAGAGGTTGTTGCACAGTTGGTCGGTGCTCATGCACTGACGTAGAGGTGATACGGATGAGCTGCCCAGAGAGTCAGGCGGCTTTATCAAAGGCTCTCGTGCCTCAAAGAGATAGATTTCTCTTCGGCGGCACAGACTTTTTATGACCGTTTAATTTCTCTGGCGGCCTATAAGAAAGCCACACGTGCAACATTTTAACATTGCAAATACGTGCTTTTTTCTTAATCCGTGATCGAATAATACGGATCGTCTCTATTGTCCATGATGAAGATTTTATTGGGGGTGTCTGATTTCTACGCGCGACAGTCTGGCCGTTATTTATTTATCTAATATAATTTATTAATTTATTATAATGATTTATGAGCATATCATTACACTAGTCACGAAGAGGATAGTTTGGATTCTTATTTGTCATCGGTATATTCGCATTCTTCAGATTCTCTCTAAAAAGTATTTAAGTATTTTTCACTTAATATTATTTTTATTTTGATTTATATAACGAGTTAAAATAAAGTAAAATAAAGTAAAATAAAGTAAACAATTAAATAATAGATAAACAATTTATTTTATTTTTCTTTACATAGTTAATTTATTTAAATCGTTTTACTTGTGGTATTCATAATACTAACGAATTATTTCATTTTACCATGGCACTGCTCCAATTCCATTGAAATAATTACAGTAATAATTTCTAAGTTCTCTTGCACTGCTATCAGGAAACCTTGGAGGTAATGGCTGCAACTGGATAAGTCCATTACTTTTAGATTCTTCTCTCCATGAACCAGGTGTAAAAGTATAGTATTCTAAGTCTTCTTTATCAATAAATCCAAGAGAAAAACAATTCAAATCACATCTTGTCTGCAGCCAATTGTGTAAAGCGCATGCGGTTTTTACAATTATTACTACAGTTGGTACAGAAGTAGCTATTGGTTTCTCGAATACACGAAATCGCGAAACCAAAATACCAAAAGCGTTTTCTACGGTCCTCCTCGCCCTTGACAGCCTGTAGTTGAATATTTTACAATCAGTATTCAATTCTCGTCTAGGGTAGGGTCTCATCAAATAGGATTTTAATGGGAATGCTTCATCTCCCACAAACACAAAGTTTTCTGGAATATGCAGTTTGTTTTGTTGAATCATATGTTTTAAAGAATAATGATCAAAAACACCACCATCAGAATGACGTCCTTGAGCTCAAATATCAATGTACTGGAAGCAATAATTGGCATTAACTACAGCCATAAATATTATACTGAATTAATTTTTATAATTATAATACTCACTTCCACTAAACATTTGAGCACGAATAGCCACATGTTTGCCGTCAATTGCTCCAATGCATCCTGGGAAATTCCACTTTTCATTAAAACCTTTTTCGATTTCTTTCTACTCTTCTTCGGAGTTTGGCACCTAAAATGACCCATCAATAAATTATTATTTTTAGGTATATAATTCTAGTTTAGTGATTTCTCGATTTTTAAAATTTTTTTTGAAAATGTGTGTTTGTGCATGCTTCATAAGAGTGTATTACTTAGATTTTTTGGTTACAGTAAGAACCTTGTTTTAAATTTTTTAAATTTGTAATAACTAAATATGTTGTAAATTGTCGAGATTTTCAAATGTCAATATTTATAATAATATGAACTATGCTTATAAAAAAACAAAATCGTGCCTACAAAAATGTAAAAAAAGGATAATTTGCTAACGTATAATTGTTTCGTTTTTTTACACTTTTAATGTTTTCAGTGAAGTTACCTTTAAAAAGTCCAATAACGCACTGTAAATCACGTCCAATACCTCAGGAATAAATGTACTTATAGTGTTTTTTGGTATTCTAAATAAATATTGTAAACTGGAGAATCACCGGTCGCTGAGAATCTTAAGGTGACATTAAGTTTACATTCTGCTGGAATCGCCAATCTCATATTGGTATCTTCTTTTTGAATCGCTGCTTTTATTTTACCTAGCAAATATAATTGTAGGCTTGGATCCATTCTAAAAAAGTTTCTGTAGCCATTTTGATCTTTTAATGATAGTTTTCGGCATATATTAGCGGCATCAAGAGTATTTCGTTTTTTTATCCGATCACGAACCCACACACGTTTCTTTTTTTTAACATTTTTTAAACGTTGTAATTCATTAATTAAAAGTTCACACACAATTTTTGCACTTTCCCGTTTAGCCATGATTAAACACAAAAAACACAAATAAATAAAAAACGTACCATGAACAACTAGATGTTTAGCGGCGGTTCGTCGTTTCTGGTCGCAACGCCTTTCAGACACTAGTTCGTGTGAACCCTCGGTCGTATATTATCAGTCGTGAAAATCAAGCAGTCGTGAGACATGTGCAGAACGAGTAGTATTCTCGCCCAGTTTACGACTCCGTGTGAACCCGGCTTAATTATAATTTGTTTTTATTTTTACTATTATTATATATTTACTTATTGATAGATTAATCCGTTACAATATCTCAGCAAACACCAGAAAACTTTGTTCTTCAGAACTAAAATTTGTTAATGTTAGTTAGATAAATATTATTATTTATAATTATGATATATATATTATCATGATTAAATAAACAGACTTGTTAACAAAATTACTCATTTTCCTTATCACTGTATATCATATGTTTCAGACTTACATCCTAATACAGTCGAATCCGCTTTATTGGGACACATCGGTTGCATGTTATTTTGTCCCAATAAAGCGGTTGTCCCAATAATCACATACAAAAATGAACATCAACATACATTTTTTGAAAATGTTTTATTATTGACTTTATTTAAATTTTTTATTACATTACAAAAAGAAAAACACGGTATTATAACTTAGTTATTTATAAAAATACATATGTTAGCGGTAATGTATGTATACGTTATTTTATTAAATAACTAGTTATTCTATAAAATTCCTAAATATGTTCGTTAATATATAAATTACACGCTTTTACTAGTTAATATATAAAATACCGATTGGGTTTTCGTTAATGTATGAAATTTATATCATTAGGTAGATGACTGGGACTGGATTAGATAACATACAAAATTTATTACCGTTGTTGTTTTATTAATAAAAATAATAAGATAAGATAGTATTGAACCATACCATTTGGCATAGACTAGACTTATTCGTGTGACAGTGTACCGCGAGTTTACTTACTAGTTGGTTTAATCATTTTTAGTGTTATATAGTGTAATAACTAATAAGTTTGCTTTATAATGAAAACCAAATTTGATACAATTATAAAAAATACAACAACAGAACGTAATAACAGCACGTTTTTGCTGAAAGAAAAATATGATTTCTTAATAAGTGAAGTGAAACGTATTAAAACAGGAAAAAAAGAATCGCCACGTGATTATTGGTTAGTATAACGGTATGATGTGATAGAAGTGCAAGGTAATGAAAAACTTATACGTCCAATGAAAGAAAATTCTGATATAATATTTTACGTCCACGACAAAGAATTATATGATATTTTACTTAACATTCACCTATCTATTGGACATGGTGGTAGAGACAGAATGATGTATGAACTGAATGATTTATGCACAGAAAAGTTTATTACGCTTAGTGACGTTCCAGATGTAGATATTTGCCTTCGAAAAGCATCCGAATCCCAATCAATTGGTAATGGACAAGAGTTTTTTAAATGTACATGCCAACAAAAGTGCACCACAAAACGGTGCATATGTTTAAAAAATAATTTACTTTATAATTCTAAATACCACCCAAAAAGTTCCTGTACTAATAAATAAATTGCAAATTAAAAAAAAAAATTATACAAATACATTGACGTGAAATAAATTAATATTAATATTTTATATAATAATGCAATGTGTGTTTGACTTATACTAACATCTGATTTTTTAATTTGTAAATTGATTAAAACTTTTATTTAATAATAGTTTTAAATACATTAACTAAACCCTTATTGTTAGTTTATAAAAAATCTAGTTGGTATGTAAAATAACTAGTTGAAGTATATATTTATGGATTCATTCAATACATTAACTGAAAGTACCCGTAATTCAATAAAATAACTAGTTATTCTATAGAATTACGGAATTTCATACATTAACGCTAACACATACATACATAATTAATATAAAGTACATATATACACATATGCATTCGTTTATAATGTCCATTGTATTTTATGTTGTTTAAAAAAACTATGAATATTACTTTGTTTCTTGCGTATTATTGATTGTTGACGAATGTAGTCCGAACAAGCATCCAAAGCATTTATGGTGCTTCCATCATTTTCTTGTTGAAGAAAAAATAGTCTCAATGTTTCCAAACATTTCTTTGCCTCCTGTAGTCGAATTGGTGGATCTGGTTCCTCGTCTGTATCTTCATCCGAATCATGTTTATCTTGTATGGATTGTATAATTGCATCATCAACGTTTTCATATTGGTCATAGCATTGCACATTTGAATCCAGATGTTCAAATTCTACGTTGTTAAGTACTCTTACAATATCATATTCTTCGTAATTTGGTTCTAATTGTTGATAGATGGTATGATTTTCTTCCAAAAAACCACACTTGCGAAAACAATTTTTTATCGTCTGAGTCGATCGCGATTTTCGAACTACTGATCTATTAATATACTCGATAAAAATGTCCCAATTATCCAAATTCGTGGCCCAGATAAGCGGTGAACGTTTACCCTACAAGTATACATTTGTTTTCGTAATTGAAGAATTGTCCCGATTAAGCGGTTGTCCTTATTAACTGGTGTCTCTATTAACCCGTCATTGCAATGACGGGTTAATAAAGAAAAATCACAGTGGTCCAAAAATTAAAAAAAATGGAAAAAATGTTGAAAATGATAATTAGAATTAATTATTTTTAAAAGTTGATTTGTATTCTATATGAGATTGAACATTTAATCTAATAGCTATTAGTTTAATAGAACCACTTTTAGTGAAGATAACACATCGCTTAATTCTTGCGATAACCAGATATAGTATTTTCCGTACACTCACAAAACTATAAGTACTCATTTCTTCCTGACATTTGTTCGATGATAGTTAATATTTAATCGACATATTTGGTACCAGTGGAAAGCTTATAAGGTAAGGAAAATAAATTTACTAAAATTTATATTTTTATTTACCTAGTACATATTATTTTAATTAGTTAAATTATATTTAAAATACGTTTTTATTGTACATAAAAATCTAAACTAGTCGTAGTTTTTAAAAAAAGTAGCGTGAAGTAGTGTGAGAGCGTAGGTTAAATATAATTCTATAATTTGTCCTAAATAAGATTTCATAATTTCCAGCTGCCCGTATTTGCCCAATTTTTTATAAATCATTTTTGTTTAGAATTTGTTAAATGAAATGGAGTCAAAATTAACACACCGTGATTTATACTTCAAAATATTAGATTTAAAATCTAACAAAAATTATAAAGTTGAGGCCCTCTATGATTTTGTTCGATGTAAAGTGGATTATGTGAAAGAGCAATCGGAAAATTATCAAAGTGATTTGAAAAAAAAATTGCATATCTTTATGAACGAATTTGATAAACGATGGCAGAAATTCAATAGAACAAAAAATCGGTTTGACACAATTTTTGAAACGTGGCTAGACAAAAAATTTATTTTTTCTGAAATTTCAAAAAGTTTACCAATGTCACATGTAGGACGACCAAAGGTGCTTTTTTCTGATGCATGTGACAAGACAAAAAGGCATAAAACCCAGACATTGCGTACATCGAAATCAACAAAAGAACTTGTTTATGCGGCACAGTTAAGTTTAAAAGAAACCGGAAATGTTGATGTTGCTAAATTATTAAAAGAAGCGACGTCTACTACTCCTACTCGTGCTTTGAAAATTCAAAGGGCGTATACTGCATTTCAAAATGTTAAACCAGTTCAAATGTATTCTGAAGAAGAAGCATTGGCATTAATTATAGATGCTAAACTCACCAAATCGCAGTACACATTAATACGATTACAGGCAAAACAGAGAAATGCAAATATATATCCTGCATACAATAAAATACTCGAAGCGAAGTCCCAATGTTATCCCAAAAAAGACCAAGTACTAATTACAGAAATATCTGCTGAAGCAACTCTACAATCGTTATTGAACCATACTGTACAACGAATATTTCAGTCTATTAAAAATTTGTCAACATACGAATTTAAAAATAATACAGTTGTTTTGCTTAGTAAGTGGGGATTGGACGGGTCATCAGGGCAGGCTCAATATAAACAAAAATTTAATGATGTTCAGAGTGCGAGTGATAGCAATATTTTTTTGACGTCTTTCGTTCCAATTAAAATTATTATGTATTCAGGTGAATCAAAAGAGGCATTAAAAGAATTTATTTGGAAAAATCCAAGAACATCTTCAACCAAATACTGCCGACCAATGCATACACAATTTCAAAAAGAAACGACCGAATTGATACAAAACGAAGTATCAAATATATCGAATCAAATTCAAAACTTGGTATCTTCAATAGTTAATTTGGGAAATGACGATTTTGTATCAGTAAAACATGAGGTTGTGTTAACTATGATCGATGAAAAAGTATGTAATGCTTTATCTGATAATAAGTCGGGACAAAAATGTTATATATGTGGTGCAGGGCCAAAAGATATGAACAATTTAAATACCATAAAACATCGTCCAATTGATCCATCAACACTTTCATTTGGTTTATCATCCTTGCATGCTTGGATAAGGTTTTTTGAATGCCTCATTCATGTTGCGTATTGATTAGGTTTTAAAAAATGGCAAGCACGGGGAGATGACCAAGAAATGTTAAAGGAAAATAAAAAGGAAATACAAACTAAGTTTAGACAAGAATTGGGTCTGTTGATTGATCAACCTCGTCCTGGAGGAAGTGGCACGACTAATGATGGTAACACGGCCAGACGATTTTTTTTCTAATCCAGACGTATCATCTTCTATAACCGATGTTGATAAAAATATCATAGTACGATTCAAAGTTATACTTGAAGTTATATCATGAGGTGAAAAAATTAAAGGTAATATAAAACAAAATAATGTCATTTAAAATAGTATTTTAGGTATCCTACTAGCTTAATAAAATAATTAATAAATAGGTAATGAATGAATAACCATTTAAAAATATTAGTTTTCTTTATTTTATTTTAGGAGTTGAATTCAATAATTATGCATTTGAGACAGCTCAATTATTCATTAGTAAATATCCATGGTTTTATCTACCAGCATCCGTTCACAAAATTTTGATTCACGGAACACAAATTGTTGAAAATGACATATTGCCAATCGGTTTATTATCAGAAGAAGCACAGGAAGCTAGGAATAAGGATATGAAGAGGTTTAGGGAAAATAACACAAGAAAAATATCCAGAAAACATACGATGGAAGATTTATTTAATAACTTGCTCATTTCATCAGATCCACTTATTTCGAGTATAAGAAAAATTAACAATAAAAAATCAACCACATTATGCGATGAAGCAAAACTACTTGTATGTATTGTAGGAGAAAATGAAGAGGATGTTTACATTAATTGGGAAAATAGTGAAGACGAATTTATGGAGTGCGAATAATTAAATTGAAAACAACTAGCATATTATGAACATTAGTATATTAAAATGTAGACTAATATAGAAAAAACTAATTCGTAATTAATTTACTGTAAATAACGAAGAAATAAAATATTATATACTTTTTATTGTTTGCTTAAATCAAAATATAATAAAAATCACCATGAAAATATTTTTTTCCAACTTTTTTTTTTTTTAGACCACGGTGCATTGCTCGCGTGTATAATTTGGACTCCGTTACTCGCGCGTAGAGCAATTCGCTCACCTAGTATATTTTACCATAAATGTAATATTTTATGAACAAATAATCGATAAATCATAAAATAAACCAATTTTGAATAAACTTTATTAATATATTGAAAAAAAAAAATGAAAATAATTATACTGACTTGTGTGCTATGAAATGTAATTTTATAAACTGTTTAAAATGTATGCATGAATTATTTTTACAAACTTAAACAAACTAATCATCTAAATCTTCGTTGTTTCCATTGTACAAACTGCATAGGGCTAATGTATGTTCTTTACATAATGGCACAGAGCACCTTGCATATTAGGGTGGAACGAAAATATTTATTTTGTAATTTAATTTTATAATAGTAAGGAAAACTTGTGTTGTAGTATGTATAATATGTAAAAAAAAATTGTTAACATAGAGTGTTATTTTGAGGTGCCGCCGAGCATTTAAAATCTATATATAGAAATAGGAAACGAAAAACCTAATTATCATCATTTTTATTACTTTATGATTTTTTTTTTTTTTTTTTTTATTAGTTATAAAGTTTTCCTGACAGTTGGTCATCTAAACTTAAGGCTAAGGAATAAAAAAAGAAATGTTTGACATTTTGAAAAAGGTTAACAAAGGAAAAAAAAAATTTTTTTTTTCTTTTTACAAAATCTGTAACAATTGATAAATTAGAAATTGACAAATTTTTAAAAGCTTAGATCTAACTATATTTTTACAACAGTAATAAGTATGTATAAATTAAGATTTAATTAAGAATTAATAAATATGAGAAACTAATAATACAATAGGCAGTTAGCGTATGAGGTCATGTGGACGTCCACGCTTGAGACGGCGTATTGGAGGAGGGACATTTAGGTCGTAGTATTTAGCGCTGCTAGCAGACTGTAAGTGGTTGAAGAAGTTGATTGTTAATTTCTTTATATAATCAGTTATAGAAGGTAGCTGGAAGTCCGTATGCAGTGCTGCATTACGTATGAACCATGGGGCGTTAGATATTGTCCTGAGGACTTTAGATTGAAATATTTGTAACTTGTGTATATGTGTCTTAGCACAATTT